>JANHGB010019867.1:0-21170 GCA_026283785.1 Coracopsis vasa
AGTCCTCTCCTCAGCGGTGCAAGCAACTTTACTGTGCCAGTTTTGTTTCCCCACTAAAAGTCCGTTGGAATGCAACTGGGACATGCACAAATACAGAAACTTGAATATTACCCCAGAGCAGCAGAGCCAACAACAACTGGAATGCCACAGGGAATGCTGACTATGTGTTGTTTTCTCACCTGACACATCTGCCTCCCCAGGAGCTGTACTCTCCCTAGCATCTCTGCCCCTTGCTTCTCCCATCTTTATGATTTTCATTTGAAGCTACAGAAAAAAAGAACATGGGAAAAGCAGGCAAAGATAAATAAAGCTATTGCAATAAAACAAAAGCAGTCAACGGCTATTTTTGAGACCAACACTGCACATGGGCAGGCAAATACACAATATCCTCATCTGTCCTGCACAGAAGGGTGATCTGTTTGCATCTTTGGTATATTTCTCAAAGTTGCCCTCTTTTTCAGTCTGCACCTGGTTTCATAATATATCCTCACTCGGATCCCAGTTGAGACTATTTCCACATGTCATTCCACATGGAGCCAAGCAGATACAGTACAATAGAACCATTTCCTTTCATTTCCTTCATCTGAAAATTAGACCTGTGTTTATGAAATCAGATGGGAAACAGCTGACCTGAACTGCTGTGCTTCTATTTGTGGGTACTTCACAACCACTATTATTAATAAGACAGCCTCTTCTGAAAACTTTAAAACAGTAAGATTCAACCACTTGCCTGCAGACAGTGTGGTCAGGCAGCTTAGCTGTTTAAATTCACTCATCACTGTGTATTTTGTTTACAACGTGTAGTAAGTCATTCATCTATTTCCTCTTTCTCTCTTCCTTTGAAAGGAAAAATAGTAAAAACCCACTAAAAATAACAGCCAGATGACAAGTTCAGTCATTTCAAAACATTAAAAAAAAACACATAAATGAGAATTTTTATTTATGCATTTCTGCATATGAATGAAGAAATTATACAAAACACAAATGGTGTTAAATTTTCTGAAGTGAAACACTTCAGCCCAGAAGCTGCCTACCACTTCTCTGATAGCTATTTATCATTACCAGACAGGTTGTTTTGACAGCTTCACTTTTAAGATGACTGTAAATCTGTGAATATTTCACAGATGACTGAACTGGAACAACTACCGACAACATCCATGGGCTTGGAGCATGAAGATTCTGCCAGGCTCCACTAGCCAATAACATACCTGTATAGGAGTCAAAATGCTGAAAACTTGTATTTACTTTGCACTGTATAATTCACCAGGACTTTATGAAGTAGCTGTTAACTATCTGACTAAATTAACAATGTGCTTCATGAGTTCAACCCTTCAAGGTACAGCTGCATTTAAGCAGTAAAAGAACAGCTCAAATCTAGGAAAGAACAAGAGATTTCTGAAAATTAAACTGGCAAAACCAGCAAAAAATATTATAGGGCTGCAGGATTCCTAGGTCTCTGCGGGGTTCTGCTTCTTTACATCAAACCATTAGCTTTAGTCCACATTGCTGTTTAATCCCTATTGTAGAACGAAAGTCACGCTCCTACAGCTGATGCCTGAGAAGCTGCTTTGATAGGTCCTGCACTTTCAGCCTGTGATGGTCAGGAAATAACTGACACATGCCAAGAAAGAGGAACGGGGTGCCCTGATACAGTCCTTTGCAGTTCCTTGCTTCACATTCTCTAAAGGATGCCTCTGCTTCAAGAGCCTGACCCTACATTGTAATCACAGTTGGCATCCTAAACATGAAACAGAATCAACACCTCGCATCTTAATCCTTTCCCAGGTTTATTTTCAACTGCTGAGTATTCAGGCACAGATAGTAAAGAGCACCTCAACCCAGAATGTAACAGCTGTCGGTATTCGGTGCTCAACAATACTGTAATACTCAACAACAAAGGAGTGAGCTTGCAAAAAGATGTTTTTAAAAAAATTGCTTTGGAAAAGAGGGAAAGGTTGGAGCAGGAAATACACTTTTATCTTTTAGAGCACTTACAGCTAGTTTGATTATAAGTCTCTTCTTCACACTATAATTGCACATGTCTTTCTCTGATCTTCAGACAACTGCTGCAGGCAGGGAAGTACAATTAACTTCTTTATCCAGATTGATAAAACCCAAAACATTTTAAGTGACTTGCCAAAGGTAACACACAAAGATTATAGTGGAGCAAAGAACAAAACCTGTGTAGCAAAGTATCATGTCTGCAACACATTTGTGAGAGTGCTATGTGCTTCCCTGTTCTAGGGCTCAACAGAAAAACAACCCACAGGGATGCCCAATGGGAAATGAGAACAGGGCAAGAATGCTTTCATTCCCTTCCACAGCACATTTTACATGTATTCTCTTTAAAAGAGCAAAACACAAGCACACTTAACATGGGTTTCACAAAGTGCGGCAGCTTAACATCCTTGTCACACGATTTTGCTTTGTCTCACAGCTATCACTGCTAAGATCACATGTATTAAAGACACTCAGCAACCTGGCTTTGGGAGATTCAATCTCATAGCCTTCAGCTATTTTGCTAAACGTAGAAAATAGTACAAAAAGTGGCAGCAACAAGTGCAACACACAGCAACTGTACAGCAGCCAATTCTACTTCAGACTGTGCCTCATTTCAGGTAGACTTGTGTCATGCCTGCATACTTAGGTGACCGTAAGTAGCAGAAAACACAACTGCTACATTCTCAAAGGATAATTCCAAGGAAGAGCAGCAAGAGTCTAAGAACAAGCCTGTGGCAAGAGAGGAGGAGTTGTTACCACCTAGCTTCAGCCTGACCATCAGACAGAGGCAGGTATGAGGAAGTTTCTATGCCTGCTACTTAGCTCCTGCTCAGATTTTGGCTAACATGCAGCCCATCCCAAGGCCTGACGTATGCTGAGAGCAGCACAGTCAGGTCAAAGCGAGACCAATGCATTGGCAGGACACCACAGGCAAGAAGGGCAAAGGGTCATCAATCAGCTGTTATCACCCGCAGCTTCCTGTTTCCTGTGCCATCACCCTTGGATTTTGATTGTCACTGTTTTCAGAATCCACTAGCCTATGGAAATGGTATAGATCCAACTTCCTCAGTGCACCCAAGAAGCTTTTGAAGACGATCCAGCAGCAGCCAGATTGCTGAGGCTCTCATGCTTTCCAGCGTGACACGGGGATGCCTGTATCAAGCAAGAGGAGGAAGGATTGAGCGCTCTCATCCTCAGCAAGGTAACTGCTTTGCTCACAGGTGCACAAGTTACAAATCAGAGAACTTGGGAGTTAGAACCCTCATGAATTAAGTGATGAATTTGTGAATTCATATGTTAGATTAGCCTCCACAAAGGGGATTGAGCGTATTTAACGTATTTGTTTTCTTTCCTAAGGAGCTCATTAAATAATGTTTAATTTTCAGAGTACGCTATCCTGTGACACCCTCCTCCCCTCAACCCAGTGTCTAAGGATAAGAAGAGAGGGAGGGTTTTTTCAGGTTTATAAACCAGTATTTGTTTATAGGACCCAAACCAGCATGGCTAACTCTTGTTACGTTGCATATCCTTCATGCTAGATTCAAATAATGCTGACAGCTAATGTGACTAGTGTCACAGGACAAAGCCAGGCTCACTACATACATCTAACCATCCTAAAAGGACAGGATTTTTCTTACAACAGATTTATTAGATTCCTGTCTAGTGTAGCTCTGCGTACATCAAGTAATTAATTCCTGTCCTCTCCCAAAGGAGCATACATAATAGCTCCAACCATTTCACTCCCAGGAAGTCACGCATAGGACACTCAAAGTTTCCATTTCAGCTTTATCCCAGACGATAGACATAGTTCTTTTCTATTTTTCTGTGCTTGCACCTCTCATTCTTGTTAGATTTATGAACCCCCGTAGTCACTGCTTAGGCAAGTTATGCATATTTAATTCTTAAGTTTTTCCTCATGAATGAATCTCTATAGCTTTCACCGATTTATACTGCTTTTGAATTCCCTTCAGTGAGCAGTATCTTTACGGTATTAGGCACAATGAAGCCTAATATATTTCAGATACTGTCATACCAATACTCTTATTCTCTTGTCCTCTAAAAAATTCCTCCCACACATGCCACACAAAATTATACTGGTCTTTCCTACCACTCTAGCATATTCACATGGTTTCCTCATCATTTTAACCTTTTTTCAGAAGTGCCAAAGTTCAGTGGGTTTCCTCCCAGGGAGATGGGGAGGAGCACAACAGATGTATTACATGTGCTCTTTTCCTTTTGTCTAGCAAATCTGTATCTAGCACTAAAATAGTGCCGAGTAAAATGGAGTATCAAGTAAATTCAAGTTTACTATATTACAACAAAAATTACAAAATAAGTACTATGTCAATCCCCCTAAAGCTTTTATGTTGCTTTTCAGACGCTTTTCAGATTCTCTCTCAATATTTATGCCATTGGACTTCACTGGGACACAAGAGAAATTTATAGTTATTCATCTCTTTTATCAAATGGCTTCACTTTTTTCAGCACTAGTGAGACAGCAGGACCTGGAAAAAAAAAAAAAACTGTCCACTTCAGAACTTCATCTTCTATTCTGCATGTGCAAAACATGAGGTGTACACAAAGCACAGTCTCTTTATTCAGTAGCAGCAGCTGCAGGGTGATTTTAGCAGCTGTGTTAAGACAATGCAGGCATTGCCATACTGCCACTGCTCTCCCCTTTCTATGTAACATGGATTCTGGACCCCTGCAGGAGCATTAGGAGAGAGAAACCAGGGTGAGCATGAAGTGGGCTATGGAGAAGGACAACACCAAATTAAGCCAGCAAAGTCATGACCATGCCTGCAAAAGTGATTTATGACAAGGAGAGATGCCTTGCGTAATCACTGCACCCACTGATCCAACACTAACAGAAACTGAGAACGCAGGCTTGAAAACTTTCTTTACAAACAGCAGGCTAAAGAGAGGTAAAACTGCATAATGAACTTGCAGCTGATAAACAGCAAAATCCAACCCCATCAAACCACTGAATTCATGCTCAATTTAACAGACATCCTATTACAGTCAGCACCCATCCTGATACTCATAGAAATTAACTCAGAGACAGAATACTCCCTTATGCTGTACTACACCAACTCTACAGCTCAAGAAGAAACTTTGCTTTCTCGTGACTAACAACAAATACTCAATATATTCTAGTTTCTTTTTTTAATGGAACTGGACATCAATTGTTCTTGCTCAAAAAGCAGGACCCCTTGCAGCCATTTCCCTGGAAAACTATGATCTATGCACGGTTTATAACCTTATTATACCAATGGTTGAAGAAAAATGACACCTTAAGAGCAGTCTGCTTCTGGTAAATACTTAACGACTAGAATCATGCCAACATACTTCTCAGCTTGATTCTCCTTTACTTCAGCATCATGCTTTCATCTTCCCCTGTGGTCCAAAGCTGAAAGTGTATCATATTCCCAAATGCAAACATACTCCTCCAGGATGTGAATGGATCCTACTAATAGATTACGACAGTACTTAATCTGAGATGAACTTCAGTCATTCATCTTATCTGTTCAGATAAGGAATCATCTGAATGTTTGTTCTACACTTGCTGCTTTATGAGTTTCAGCTTCACACATTAGAAAAACTTGTTCTTTTCTCAACTATTAGCAGAGGAGGAGAATGATTCTCTAAAATCAGGGCACTATTTCACAGGTATGGATCAACTGTTCCTCAGCTGTGTATAGACTGAAGCTAGGAAGGGCAGACATGGAAAAAGTTGTTAGCCAATTTCAGGCCCCAGCAGCTACAAGGAAAGGTCAGTAGCAAACGTAGATCAGCCCCAATTTATTACACCCCTCTGAAGATGCAAGATGTACTGTCTGTTTCAGACAGAGAGTGAGAGCTCCACACAGCATGGACTACAGCACCTAGGCATCTCCTTCCCTGGGAATTTTGAAGGAGGGGGTAGCTGCCATTACAATTATCACTTCTCTCTCTTCTTTTCCTCTTTCCCTTATATCTTGAGCCTGTTGAAATTATAGTATCCGGTATGTTCAGATCTCCCTAGAAAAAAAGTCCACTGCATCCTCTAAAGCTCTGCTCCTCCTGTCAGCATTCAAAAGTGAAAGGGGATCACTGGAGCAGCTCACAGAAAAGAACAGACACTATGTAAAAATCCCAAGAGCTCGAGTTACAAGGTCCAATCTGTAAATCTATTAGCTAAGAAAATCAAGTACTTTCACATTGATTAAAATGCTACAAACACATCAAATCCAAAGGGCTAATCTGAAGTGCAGTTCTGGACACATCTGTGGGTATAAGCAACATTCCAGCTTCTTTTTATGTCTTTTAGGTACCACTGCAAAGATAAGACAAAGCTGCTTTCATTTGTATCACTGGTTTGCAGCAAACCCCTCTCATTAGACTGTTTTCTGCAGAAGAAATCTTTTTTTTTAATGAGAATTTAGAATATCACTTACTTCTGTAACTCTGGCTCAACTGTCACCAGCACCATTAGAAGAGTAATGCCAGGACTGTGCTCTCAAATATACCTTTAGATCCGTAACAAGCAGCAGATCGCATTACTACGCCAACTGTTTCACTTCTGTATTCCACTCGGAATGCAGTAGTCCCTCTGCAGGCATTTTATTAGCATGAGTTAAATTTACTTCAGCATCAGTAGCAACAAAACAGATTATTATGTTACATTTGGCCCTGGGCAAGAAAAACAGGTTCCAGATTGGCCTCTGCTCTTTCTACAAAGGAGGGATCAGCATCCCATGGTGCTGGTGCAAAAAGATGCACTATGGCTAATGCTGAAGACCATGCTGGTAGGCATCCCAGTGTGCTGGGAGTCATCAGGTCATGGGTCCTGACTCCCAGAGAGCTCTACACTGAACACAAACTGTGAGTCGCTGCCTCAGAGGCAAGGTATCACCAATAAACCAGCTGGCAACATCTTGCTTCTTTGAGAGACAGCACCTCCAGCTTCCACTGAATACCTGTTATCATGCTTAATCAACTCTGCTTTAGCTAAGGAACAGACAATTTGACATGTTATTCTTAACAAGTTGCTCACCTTGACTCACAGCATCACTGGATAGATGTGATTAGTGTCCAGCTGACTCAACACTGGATTTAGGTCTTGCCTCACTATAATTAAGATCTTAAAGACAGAGTCATATACTTTTAAAATATTTTCGTATGAACCCTGCTAAGGCTTTATCAACATTAGAAAGAGCTTACTGATACAGTAATCAGGAAACATCTCAACAAAGACACAGGATATATATATATGGGAGTTCTTTAGCTACTATTAGCTCTGAAGTGTCAAAAAAAAAAATCCACTCAACATTTCTTCCCCATTCATTACCAAAGCTATCAGCTGCAATATAGAAAATGATCAATCAACAGAAAAGTCTAGTGGCAATTACACAGCTAGATATTGAGACTTCTGTGTATGTTTATCAGACCATCACTCCTGGTATTCTTTCATATTTCTTATTAAACACCCTACCCTAAAGTGAATATGTAAGTATGTTAGTATTATCACAGCATATTATTCTAAGTATTTTAAGCTTAAAACTTTCAAAGTAAACAGAAAACAGCTGACTAGTAACTGCTGTTAAGTTAAACTAAAAAAAATTGGTAATATTATGTCTCCTGTTTGTCAAAGTGTCCACAAAAAAGATTTGTAGTATATATACCAAAAAACTTCTCAGTATAGAAACATCTCATATATGCGAAACAGGTAAATAATTACACTGAATTTTCCTTAAAAGATCTTAAACCAGGATTAACACCAATTCTTTGGCTTTCACCAACTCTAGGACTTTGGCTGGAAAAACGCCCGTTCCTTACAGCTTTCAAAAGGCAGAATTCCTACTGCAGATGGGACTATATCAGCAAAAGTAGTGCTTTGACTGGTACATCTTTCTTAACTCCAGCAGTTTGTAAATTCTTTTACCAAAACCATGTCTGCTCAAACTATTTCGTATTAAATCATGCTAGTATATATTGTCTCTTTCACTATGTAGGAGAGACTGAACACTAAAAGTATTTTTAGTTTTTGAATGAGACAAAAAAATACTTTGACAGAAAATACCTGAAACATTATCAAGGCAATAATCAGACTTCCTTTGTTTGGAAAATCAATTTGGTGCTGAAACCCATTCACTTCTGAAACAACACCACTCACAGTCAAGTCAATCTTTAACTTGGGTCAAAAACTTGTTAACCAAGTTAAAAAAAAAAAAAACAAAAAACCAACAAATTAAAAAAGTCCAGTCTCAGACAGCAAAACATACCCATCAGCTACTCACAGCACTACTCCTTGTGCTATATTTTTTTCAGATCTTCTGTTGTCTACAGGATAAGAATCTCAGTTTTTATAAACGAATATATTATCCTCTTGACTATAAAAAAGCTTGGAAAAACACACTATTCAAATCATCTCAAAGGTTCAAATCCCCATGGAAGGCAACTACACAGATTTTGTTCAGAAAATAAGTGCCTAATGTTTCTGAGAAGCAATGACATTAAAAAAATACACACACACACAAAACAGTCAAGGACTGCTTGCTGTCAAGTGACTGAAGTGGACACAGAGAACATTCATTGCTAGAAATACAAAGGGAAAATGTCTTCTGTATCTTAAAACCTACTTGGGTTAAGGATTATTCTTTGGTTTGTGTTACCTTGTGAATTTGGCACTTCACACAGAAAGAGCCTGAAACAAGCGCTTGCAACACTGTTCTCTTCCCAGCTCACTGAGAAGGTACATGCTAGATGTTCACCGCACAATACAGAAGGGCTTTTGGTCCAGGTGCACCAACACACTGAGCAGCTACTTGCTGCTTTCAGGATCCCAGCTAGTCTCTCCATATGGACAGCGTTCTCTGGATACAGCAGCCCACTCAGAACGTGCTGCAGTGAAAAGCATAATCATGCCCACAGAGCCCAATCTGTATCCAAGACCATTTGCAATACAAAATACAGACACCCAGGACTATACATCTCACAATCCTCCTTACTGAAATGGAGATAATGTGATCAGCCATGCTCCAAGACCGTTGCTTTGTTGTAAGGAGGAAAGGCAATGGGATTTGAGCCGAGTTCCCCACAAATACACAGTCATAAGGATTCTTGTTAATTCTTTTCACATTATAAAACTTGCATCTTCTTGAGAAAACTGCAGTTTGGAGAAGCTGCAGTAACTTACAACAAACACCTTTAAGACTCAGTCAGAATTTCCCTGGAGTGCAAAATAGTGTCTGAATTTTCTTCTTGAAGGTTTATTGAAAGTCTAGCAAATTAGAAAACATACCCGATTAACAAGTGAGCAATAGAGACTCATAACCATGTTTGCAACATGTCATCCTGGAAAAAAGTACATGGGAAAATACAGTCACAATCTCTTTGACACCACCATACTTTGCTGCAATATGTTTTTTTCAGTGTGTCAGTTCTAATAGCAAGGGGTTTGATACAGATTAATAAACATACTGAAAAACCTCTTTCCTCACTTGTTTTGCAACCACACAGAATATAGAGACTGATCAGTCTCTGTAGATTGTCTCCCCCTTATCTTTACTTTCCTTCACTCTCGGAATAAGATAACTGAAGTTCAGTTATCATCTGCCATATTTACCTGTTGCAGCTAAAGCAACTTGCAAGCTACTCATAGTTAAACAGAGGCATTAACACTATCAAACAATAACTTAGATGGAAAGGACTAGCCTGAGTAGTTCTGCATGGATGAGGGATATAAATACCACAGAGTGCATCCCAGGCAGAAGATGCTACAATGAACAATGCAGACGAACAGCCCACTAAATATTGATGGCTTGGGCTAAACACAAGAGTCCATCAATTCTATGCTTTCACAACTGTCTTTGAATAAATGTTGTTCAATATTTCCCTCTCTCTGAATATGCGCTGTTGGAGTTCAACCATATCTTTCTGAACTCGGACATGAGATTTTTTTTCTGTCATCAACAGGGGACACAGAGACAGCACATGAAAGCAGCGAATAAGACTAAACAAATTTCTCCAACTACAGCTTCTCCCTGAAGTAGATACTCCACAGCACTGAAAACCACATCATGACCCAATACTGGCTGAGAAAGCATCACTGCATCAGCATGACCCCTGCCTTTCTGCAGGGCTTCAGGATGCACTTGGGTGACCTCTCGAGTGAAAGAGCAGTGAGGTGCCTGGAGCAGGAGCTAGAGACAGACTGAGGGCCAACTGCTTTGGGCTGGCCTACATGTGGTGTTAGCAACCCTAAGAGAGACAAACTGGGATTTTTTCATTTTAAATGACACACACCAGTGAATTTCTAACAGCAGCAAGGGAGCCCTGTGATACCAGCAACCACCTGATTTAAATATTAACGTGTGACCTGCCAACCCACTTTTCAGTATGGCTACCAGTGAAATAAAGCAGCAGAGAAGATGGTTTCCCTGTTAGTTCCAGGACTAGGAATAGCTGCTGGCTAACTATTTTTTATGATGGCCATTCACAGAAACTAGCATTACTCGTACATATGGAGTATTTCAAATTTGTCATGGAAATACAGTACTTCTCTTGCACACGTACAGGTAAAATTAGCCTGTGCCATAGGAGCATGCACTGATCCGTGAACCAGCACATTGCAGCTGGCTGCTTCTAGTGGATCTCATTGGTCTGACTGCTGCCATGAAGTGCTGTGTGTTTTTCTTAATGCTCAAGTCCTTAAGTCATACGACTATACAATAGGCTGACTCACCATTGCAGAGACTCAGCCAAACTCTAGAAACTATCACGAACACCACAAAGACCAAGAGCAGTATGTGAGGGATTGAATTCTAAATATTATATGGCATCCAAAATTTTTAGCAGCATATGAATAATTAACATCAGCATTTTTGTCTGATTCTCTTAATAACTTCTGATAGCATCTACCTTACTGTGTAACTATATGCAGTTAATTATTGAATTAGTTATGAATATTCATAACTTGCACAAAAGCTTCTGTAATATGTCAAGAAAACTATTAACTGATATTTAATACCAAGTAAAACGAAAGATGTGTTGTAACTGTTAGGGGTAGAATGCACAGTTACGAGATCTAACTTCCCAACAACCCAAAACTCTATTTATATTTGAATGCCAATGGGATTATAGCTTTCATCTGCTGGTTCAGAGGAATCCCCATAAACAGTTACATCCCTGTTCATAAGAAAAATAACACGGCCACTGCAGAATGAAAGGTAATGAGCTATATTATATGCAGCGTTATGAAATGCTGAAGAACAGCACCACTATGATGGTTTGCCCAGATTAAACTTGTGTCAAGGTCTGATCTATAGCAAAACATGCTCACTTTATACTTCCACTGCCATGAAGAACTCCAAGGGTCAGTACTCCTAGACGAGTCAGTACTCCAAGAAGTACACATGGTTTAACAGCTATAATTCTGTTTCAGAGCCTGGGTAATTTGATGTCTCTTTAAATTACTTCAGCACTGTCCCATTCCCAGTGTGCTTACAGTCAACCTTCAAACTGCTGTCTTCTAAGCATGCCTGATTTTACTACACACAAAAGACTACAAACACAAAGTACACACCCCTTTGGCTTCTGATTAAAGCACACAGGCCTAAATATTAACTATAGTTTCATATTCTATAGCATGTCAAACTTTATGGCTTCAGATAAAAGATGTTATTTAAAATTACAATAATAAAGAATACTGGAGAATACACTCATAACCAACAAATTAAAATGAGAAAAAAATGGTAGAAAACTCAGTGCAGAAATGTTAGTGCCTGCACTTTCAATTGGGACTAGCTCCAGCTCTGCAAAAAATAAGTATTTACCTGCCTTACAAGAAACGCTTTTGACTGAAAGCCACTGCAGCTAGCTGAGAAACTGTACCACTGAGAACTGACTGCAAAAGATACTGCTGTGGTGCCCAGGTCTGGGAGTAAGTTCTGGCAGGAATCTTGTGTCAAGATTGTTATTAGACTTTTCTTGGTTTAAGAAAGCTGTGACACATCCTGCACCACATCACCTCCTAAGGTAACCCAGGGCAAAACGCCCAGGAACCTCCCCATTCTAAACTTTCCCAGTCTCCTTGTGTTGCACCTTGAGCAAGGCTTACGCTTCAGATATTACAGGGAACTCATTATGGCTTCAGAAACTTTTCCAAGCAAACTGCTAAAAGGTGTGCCAAAAACACAGGTAACATGATGCCTGAATAGTTCAGGACTCATTTTAAAGCAGCCTTTGGGAAGGCGCTATTAAGAATCCAGGTATCACCAGCAGCACATCAGATTAAAAGGTAACATGTAAGCAAAAAGCAAAGTCCCATCTAGCACAGATACACTGTAGGGTTGAATCCTGGTCACTGAGCACAGAAGCTCCTCACAACAGAACTCCAAGGAATTGATTCAGTTTTCCTGTTTAAACATAGTTCATAGCCATCCAGCAGTCAAGTAAAAACAGAAGGCGGCACAAGAGACATGCTCACCCTCTTGCCTTTGGAAGCAGAAGAAAACAGATTCCTCAAGATCACTAACTGCTGTGTCTCCATTTTGTCCCCAAATTTAAGAGACTTCCTGCCTTTAGTTAAAAATATCAGCATGAGCAGTGCTCTGAAAAGCAGTATTATTTACAGAGCTGGGGAATCCATGAACTCAGTGTAAACTTTAATAACTGCTGCTGTCTTTTTAAGAAGCTTTTGAGTTGTTAACAACTTTCTCATAGTTTCATCTGGAATTTTAGAATTCTGAAAAGCTGGGTAAGGGTAGACTGAAGATGATCCACTGAGAAGCTAAGATAAACTCCTAACCTTGCCATTTCACAGGTATCTGTTCCACTTACAACAGATATACAAATCAGATATACAGCTCTTAAGTTATAGCTGTGAAAGATTACTGCCTTTAAGTTTCAACTATTTTATCTATATTAACAGCATCGAGCATTTACCTGAGCCATTGATCAAGATCCCTGACTTCCAACACTCAGCTAATTCAGAATCGCTAGCCTTGAGTACAGCATTCAGGACATCAGACCATTAACTTCAAATTCTCACATAATATTAATTTTATTACACATGTATTTCTTCCACTGAGGTTATGTTTTTGCAATTACTGTTTGCAAAAAATTCTTTCAGCTTCTTTCTGTGTCTAGGGCAAGGCAGAAACAGACAGTGTCTGCAGAAAAGGAAGATGAACTACTTCGTGGCTAGGCAGTCACGAACCATGTCTCACATGAGGGACTCCAGCCCAGAGGGGCCAGACAAGTTGCTGCTGGGGCCACAGGGGTCCCTAGGCATGTACATGCTGCTGTATTTCAGAGGCAGGACACCTTTAAACTTCCACTTAGAACAAACACATAAGGGTGAGGAATATGTTTTATTAAAAAAGTCTTTCTTCCACTGACAGCACAATGGAATATGTTCACAGCTGTGCTGACACAGGCAGAGAGAACCTGCGTCAAAAACTTAAGTACAGATATAAATAACGAATAGTTTGCATGAGAAGGTACAGAAAAGGTCAGGTCAGGTCCTAGAAAAAGGAAACCTCAAACAAAACCATAGAACATTGTTCTGCGAACAGTATGGCGTAAGCCCTTCAGGTAAAACAGGCAACTGCACTGTACGTGGAGAGATACTGTACTGTACTCAACTTTTCCCTATCATGGCACCCTGACCAAAGTGATGTCCTCATGATATACAAAGTTTTATTTGTCAGGAAGAAGAGCAATGTAATTTTTCCACCTCTCTGTCAAACATACAGGACATTTAAGGATGCTCTTGTGATCTCTAAATTAATCTTTTGTGGTCTTTTACTATACTTCTAAGTACCAATGGGGAGATACTGGGAAGATTAAATCACTGACTGATTTGAAGATGAGCAAAACTTTTCTTTAAAGACAACAATTCAAAGACAAGTTATTTCTCTCTCTCTGACCAGAATTGAAAGACTGAAGTAATTCTGATCTAAAATGACCAGACAGTAAATGTGAAAATAATTGTTTCAAATTGTTTATCTGAAGTAAAAAATAAAAAAAGTAAATTATATCTTGTGTATAATGTACTCAATCTTTTTGTCCTTTTGAAGATGCACTGCCTGGGTTCGTCATGATAAAAGCAGCCTTTAAAAGGTATAAGTTTCCCATTTTTACAGTAATCATCTTTTTTCCACTTCAGTCTGAGGGATTATTGAATGTTTCCTTGCTGGTAAGGAGAGGTTGTGCTGGCCAGTTGTCATCACACAAGCACAAAGCTATTTGTTTACCCATGCACTTACTGCTGACATCTGACACTTCTGCACAGAGTAGTAGGTTGGTTACCCCCACTAGTGCCCCTTGGGTGGAGGAGAATTAGTTTATGACTACAGAAGTTACCATCATTAGTAGGCAAGCAGATTACCAATGTTCATTTTAAAATTCTATTTCCTTCTTCAGCTGTTGTGTTAAACAGAATCATTCTAACATGAGGGATTTATTTTACTAGTGAGGGACATGACCTTCAGGGTCTAGATCCGTACTTTCCCAACCGTTGGGGATCATGGACTTTGGGTCAAGCATCCCCCATAAGCTATCCATACTCACCATGATCACATCATGGATTCCTCATAAACTGTATCAGTTACAAATGGGTATACAACAGTACTTTTATAGACTAAGCCACACTTCACATATTGCAGGAATTAAAGAACAGCCTGCCTGGCAAACACAAAGTATTTTGGGGACAGCATGTAAGATTACCTGCATTGGATGTAATTTCAAGATGATACGGGACTCATGCATCAGCTGAGGATGGAAAAAGTCACAGTAAATAACTTGCAGGCCTGAAAACTGTCCTACTCACCTCCTAACACAAGTTCACAGAACAAATAGCTTAATTTCATTGTTCATTAGGTTACTCAGATTAGTGGGATACCAGAAATGACACAGTGAGCAGTTGTAAAAGTGGCAGGAGTGACCTTATAAAGAGCCACCTCTTTCCCATGCAAACCTAATCACCAAGTTACTACTCAGTATCTTGACATCAAGACAGAGGACAAGGCAGCAACACAGAGAACCTGTCTCTCCCTTTCACCTTTCTGGAAAAGAGCAAAAGAGGAGAGAAATGAACCCAAAGCAAGAGTTGGTATTACATGCCCTTACCAGACACTTAATTAATGTTAGATTATAACAAGGCCCAGAAGTGCCTGTGAAACACCTTTGGGCTTAGGTAAGTTTACTGCCTTCTCCCCTGGCTGTAGGAACACCCCCCACCAATGAGCAGCCCAATGAGAAATTCACTTTTGCTGCTGGCTTGGAAGTATGTCACCGCAGTGAAGATGATCCTAGAGAAAGCAAGCCTAGCTTAAGCCCAGCTATTCCATTTGTTTTCCTTCAGCTCATTTCCCCTTAAGAGGAAGGCTGGAAAAAAGGGTTATGATGTTTAACTAGATATTGAGAACAGGTGTATTGTTTGCTTCCTCTCCAATGCCAAAAATTTTACTGTGTAAGGACTTCAGAAAGTGAAGTCCTCACCACAAGAAAACAAAAACCAAAAACCAACCAAACAAAAAAGATCTGTTACTTCCCTTCCCTTCCTCTCTCATTCCTTCAGAAATTAAGATATTATAAGCTCTAGAATAGAGTCTACAGTTTTTGCCCTATAAGCTTTAAAACGTTTTTAAAAAGTAAAAATGTCAAAAGAAAAAAAAACCATCAGAAGAGACTCATATTCTTAAAACATGCACTAGGTTTGTAATCAGCATTTAGTATTCAACATTTCTCTGGTAAATCTTCAGAGCACCTAAGACTCTTGCAAAGCAATGTTCTCAGACATCCTCTAGAGGTTTAGTATTAGTGTTTTTACAGGTATAGAAAAACTGACAGCGCCAGAAGGAACAGTGCCAGACTTTGATGTTCCTCATTTCACGAGCAACAAAAAAAATTACTCACACAGTACTGTCCGTATGACCACAACATCCACTTCACATGAAATCACGACATCATTTTCTGTTATCTACTTGATGCAGCTAATACAGGTATCACTTCATGGTATGACTATTCCTAGCCCCATTCTAAATTAAAAAAAATATGTAAAATAAATAATGTTGCTACAGTTGACAGGAAGTTAAGTAAATTTTTATTTTCTTTTATGATGTCTGTTGCATATATCTGGACTAATGTACTTCCCAGTCTTTAGGAAGCACAGCCTATTGCTCCTGTATCCCATATGATAGAAAGCTCTTCAGGAAGCTGGCTAAGATACTATGAAGATTCTGCTATAGATAGTAATGTTAGATAGCATTTAAGTTTTAGGGTTTCTTTACATTTTCTGCATACCACACAGCCTCTAGTCAGCACACAAAAGCTCCAGCTTCTTTAAGCCTGCGATCCTAAAGAGCACAACTGCATTCTTCACAGCCTTGCAGGAGCAGGTTTTCATTTCCTTTCTTAGGAATCGCTGTATTCACACAAAGAAACGCATCTACTGACACTTACTCAGAGTAGGCAAAAAAGCATCGCAATATTCTATGCAAGGATAACTGATTTGATCTACACATCTGAGTTCGCTGCTTTTCTGTTATCTGCCCTGTTGGACAAAACACTGCTGATGCCAGTTTCAAACACTGAGTGAGGCTGGTTATTAGAAATGCCATAAATTCCAAGGAAATGAGTGATTTGCAGGTAGTTATATATGCGCATACAAGAGTACCTCGGAACCCTCTGAGTTATTACAGAATCTGTACCAGACAGGTTAGATACAGAAACAGTAGATGAGATTAGGTGAAGTACAAAGGATGATGAATTTCTGTGCTATATATCACACCTCTCTCCAAAAGTGTATTTATCAGAGAAAACGTAACTATCTCCCAGCTGCCAGATGAGAAGAGACAACAGGAAACAGCTAGCAGCCATCCTGTTGTTCTGGCATAGCCACACTATCAGAGGCAAATAAATGAACCTGCTGAGACAGGCACATTTCCTATATCAAGTGCCAGAGATCTAGATGGCTTTATAAGGCATTAAGAAATCAGTAAGAGTGAATAGTACTTCCACAAACAAACAACTTAGTGGGTTGTATGTTTCTGTTGACATATGGTAGTATAAGCTCAAGATTTCTGTTTAGATCAACAAGCTAACTTGTGTTGTGCAAGGTTTTCAAAGGGAAGGAAATACGGGACAAAACACGCCCAGCAGCCACAAATTACTCCCAGTTCTTGGCTCCAATTGGACCTCAATTTCCAAAGGACCTGAGTAGGCTGAAAATACAAAGAAGGGACTTAAACAACATTTAAGTGAAACATTAGTAGGGCAAGACACTCAATGATAATTCACCTCTGTGAAGCTGCCTGGGATGTCCTGGGGTTGCTGCTCTGACAGACTATCTTAGAAATCCTGATAACAGAGTATGTGCAAAAGAGAAAAGAAGTAAGTAAATAAATAAATAAATAAAAAGAAAAAACACATTTCCAATTATCCAGTAGCTGTTAGGACTTGTGGACCCATTTAGGTCCTTACTTGTAAGACTCTGTAAAACAGGAGGACAAATTGGACAGGTATAATGCTGGGATCATTACGGTAATTCAGAAGTAAGAAGAACTATAAAAACTAAGAGGAAGGACAGGAAAAAAGTTCAAGCCAGTCTGACGAATTGGGTAGTCAACAACTTATCAGCTGAAAGCATTAAAAAAAACATTTCTGGCAGATATGGATGACACCAGGAACTGACAAAAAAATTCAAAACAAAGAACCTACTCTCTACCCTGCTTTCTGCAGATAAACAAAACCAATGACTCTCCTACTGGCTGCAATTTGCAACTAGGAGGAAAATTACCCCCAGCAACAAGCATATTGGATATCCTACTCAAGGAAGAAAAAAAGCCCTAATGTTTCTCACAGAAACCTCTGCAATTTGATCTTTCCAGCTTGCACACCATCTTCCCCCTCACAGTGTATTCCAGAGGGGGAATACAACTGTAAGCGAACTTTGCTCACAAAAATTGAATGCATTCTAAATTAATGATGTTAAATAAACTCACATTTTGAAAAAAAAAAATCAAGTTTTCACATTTTAGTTCCCTCACTCATACTTGTTTAAATCAAGCCCTGCCTTTTGCAGGGGAAATGTCCCCACTTCATCTTCACACATTTCTGTCCATCTTCATACAGGATAGAACCAGTTGTAAGCTAGAACAGGGCTGCACGACTGCAAAGAAAAGTAGCATTAAGAGAAGTGAAACTGCATAACCCAGGCTTCATTTTCCACATCCCAAGTGATGCAGGCATGCTGGTACAGATCTTCATAGTATGGACTAAACTGGGAATCTCACGTATATTAACAGCCATAGAAAGCAACCCCATTTTAGATCCATCGGATTCAGTGCTATAAAGGAAGTAACGAGGAGCATCTAAGAAAAAAAAGAATTACATTAAATCCAGTCTTTTCAATGTTTCCCTGCTTAGAAGGTTTATGAGTTTACAAAAAAAAAAAACAAACCAAAACCAGCAATTCTAAGCTTTGATTCTGTGTTAACATATCTGTTCCCCAATGTGATATGACAAGGGGAGCAGTGAAAGCAGGGCATTTCTCTCAGAAAGATCTGCGGGAGTTAAATTGTGCAAGTGAAGAGGAAGTGAAAGAGTTGGCAACCTTTAGGTTTCATCATATGCAAAATAACTGCAGCATGATAAATCTGGGACTTTAGCAAAATGAACTGCACCCTTTTGGGAATTAAGTTATGTGTAATAAGAAAGCCTGTCTGAAAAATATGATACAAGATTCTTGGTTTGAAAAACTAAGTGTCTAAGCACTAGCCACTTAAAAAAAAACTAATACAAAACTCCACATGTAACAAACCCCTCAACTTTACAAAATAAAAAGGAATTTGTATGAGTATTGCTTTGAAAGCAAAGCAGCTGATCACAGCTACCAGAATAATTGTGGATTTTGTCTAAAAGCAGAGCCAAAAAGCTAACAGTTAAGGATACAGCTCTTTGGGACAGCAATCCCTGCTTTTACATAGAATTACAGCAAATTAGCCACTGCAATGATGGTTCATTTGTCCCGACAGCAGTGGATTTATTAGTCAAAAACACCACACACAAATACACTGTGCACTTACACACCTGCCTATCAACACAGTAATACTTGAATATCTTTCACTATGTGATGACTAAGTACTCACACTACAACCTTCTGCGGCCACAGAAGTATCACCTCCAGCTTTACAAATGGAAACCTACAGTCAATGCCCCAAAAGGGATTTGGGCAAGTGGATTTCCATCACCAAACAAGCTGGAGAACATGGCCCACAATGGCACCAGACCACACTGAGCACAAAGGCAACAAGCAACCAAGCCCTGCGTTCCTCAGCCCTGTGCAAGCACGCCAACCTTTCAGTCCAGGGCTAGACGCAAAATATTTGCTCACACAAGCAGCAATGGCAAGCAGCAGAACTAGCAACGTGCAACAGCAACGATCAGGGGAAAGAGAAAAGACAAAACAGAAAAATGAAATAATCACAACAGTGTTTGCACTGAACAAGATGTACGGCGCCTGACGTTCTGCATTGCACTGAAACCTAAAGAGCTGAACAACTTGCAGTAACAACTGCCACACTTCTTACTTTCACTAGCCTGAAATTACAGCTGCCGGCCACTCATTTAGTGTTTACAAGAACAAACATTTTAATTGCCTGAACAGTTCCACAGATATGTAATTAAAAAAATGAAAGGTACCCGAAGATGGAAACAGGAAGGGCAAAACCAGTAAACACGCTCCACTACCTGTCATGCTAGCAACTCTGTAAAAAATGTAGCACTATGGATTACATATATAAAAAACATTTTATATTAATTTATTCAAAAATTTTCCACTGAAGAAATAAACGAAGTCTTGCATTAAACTCTTTTCCCAATTAGAATTTTCCTCAAAATTACAACATTCCTCTCTTTAATCTATTCGGTGCAAGCATTCAGTTCCTTAGTCACATCACTGTCATGTTCCATCCCACGAAGTAACAGGGCCGATCGCTTTTCTGTTCTTTCTTATAACGGCAGCACTGACAGAGCAAGAGCATTTCCTCCTCCCCCTCTCATTTTCGGTGTCTCTTCCTGAAGCTTCATCAGTTTCAGTGTCATTTCAGAGCCTCAGAAAAGCAGGAAGCTTGTCTGCAAAGCACTACCCTGGAGAAGTTAAGAGGTGACAAACCGAGTATGTCGTACCAGTGTGTGCTGAATGACAGTGTAATGCTCTCAGGGAGGTGCAAGATGGTTTTAGCATACCTCATTTGAACCTTAGAAGATTAAGGAAGCTAAGTCAATAGTTATCTGAAATTCCTCTCTTAAGTGCCCTCACGTACATATATGACAAAGAAGGGCCACTCACATTAACAGAGGTGGGGCAAATTAATGCAACGGCATTCAGTAAGAGAGTTTTGACCAGTTCTTGCAAATTTTCTTAGCAAAGAGCACAGAGCCCATCCCACACAACTCCTCAAACCCAACTGCCACCACCAGCTTCAAGGAAGCTCTGGAAGCTGCTCAATGAGAAGCATTCCACCACATGCCCCAGAGACTTCCTCACCACCAGTGTGCCCTGGACACAGGCTGTCCCGTTCCACCACAGCAACACCTGCAAGCACGTATAGCATCTGTAACATCAAAACCAACCACTAAGGACGAAATTGCCTCCTCTCCCGGTCACTCAGTACTCCAGAACCCCACTGTCCCACGACACGGGAGGTCTGTATTTTTGAAGTCACTGTGCCTTCGTGTTTCCCTCCATCCTTCTGACTCAACTCTAAGAGTTACTAAAGCCCACAGAAGCGCACAGGCAGACGGACCTCATTATTCTTACGCCCCGAGAGTCTGTGAGGAAACTTTCTGGCGCTGCCATTCCCCCTCGCACCTCACGGCAGCAGCCCGTGACTCACCCGGTACTCTCCCACCCAGCCCGGAGCCGGGAAGGAGGCCAGAGGCGCGCTGAGGCCCCACCGCCCCTTAGGGCGTCCCCAGCTGGCGGCCGTTACCAGCGGCGCCTCCCCGCCCCGCGCGTGAGTGACCTCGCCTCTCCCCAGGCAGCGGCTCCGCGGGGCCCGTCCCGCCAGGCCCCGAAGCCCCCAGCCCGGCCGCGGTAACACCGCTGTGCGCTTCCCCCAAGTTGTGTCGCTCCGCTCCGCCAAGCCCCGCCACGCCTCAGGGGGACAAGGCGGCAGCGG
>JANHGB010019873.1:0-33858 GCA_026283785.1 Coracopsis vasa
GCTTGTATATGTAGTGATGTAGGGGTAGGTCTCCTCTCAGTAGTAAAAAGCAATGGGATGATAGGAAATGACCTCAAGTTGTGCTAGGGGAGATTTAGGTTGGATTTTGGGACATATTTCTTCATTGAAAGACTTGTCAAGCATTGGAACATGCTGCCCAGGGAAGTGGTGGAATCGCTGTCCCTGAAGTGTTCAAAAAATGTGTAGATAAAGCCTTTAGTGATAAGGTTTAGTGGTGGTCTTGGCAGTTCTGGGGTAATTGTTGGACTTTAAGATCTTAAATTTCTTTTCCAACCTAGCTGATTCTACAATTCTACGATTAATTCTCTTCCCTGTTTCTCCAGTTTTAAGATACTATACACCTATAGCTGAGAGAACACTTTTCGGAAGAGAAAGCTATTCCACCAGCTTCCTCTTTTCGTAGATCTTGATGAATTTGTGCAACAAGATTTTGCTTTACATTTCCCTTCCACCCAGAGATTTTCCATCACTGTGCTCTGAAGAAGGCAGCCTATTTTTCATTCCAATAGCCACAAGAAGGCTTTGAGATACTGCTCACTTTCTATATTATTTTACATCTGGATCAAGAGCTGACAGAGAAAAAGCTTCTTGCTTTAAGAGAAGGAAGTATACTGACTGAACATAATGACCAAAATTCAATGGGAATAATAGCTATGACAACAGCTACAATTCCCTGTATGTACTGATACTTTCTAGCACATGTTAAAAAGTCACTAAATTGCAGTTGTATGTAATGACAGGTTGAACCATCTGGTACTGTCAAACATTTCTGATCAAAAAGTTTTTAACAGCTTTCAGATTTGTGCTAGGAGTCAGTCATAAGAAGCCACATTACTCAGTTAAAATGCACAGAAAACCACATTAGCAACTCTCTATCCATCTCACTAATCACTTTAACTTCTAAATCCAGAACGTTATTATTTTATAATCTTAAGAGAAACAAACTTGATGTAATTTTCACATAACACATATGGAAGCATTTTTTAAATATATGTGTTCTACAATTGCTTCCAGAGGAGACCTAAATAAAGTCTTACGGCCTGACCTCACTCTGTAGTAAGTATCTTATAGATTTTAATACATGTAAGAAATGGACTGCCTGTGCCTTCTTCAGAAATAACTCCTAAAAAGTTACAACATCTAGTCCTGAAAAAATTTTGGTCTATTTTCTGTGGAAATTATTCTGTAATTATATTAAGGTGCAAAGTCACTGAAGAGCTCATTAAAAGGGAGACATACTGTGCCTTAAGCCTTATATTGATCATTTGCCAGCAGTTTCTGTGTTCCAAAAGGCCAAGTTTTAAAACATCAAATACTTATAAAAGGCTTTGAGCAAGAGTCAGCATCAAAATACATCGCCACCAAAATACATTGCTGTTAAAAATACTTCAGTATGAAGACTCAAAAGACATGTTTTTATGATACTAATGTCAATGTCTCAAAGCAAAAATCCTCCATGCAAAATCACTGACTTGCAGAAATAGCGTTTTGTAGCCACAGCCTAATACTTTGGCTAGGTAAGCGAGAAGTTTGAGGTCAGAGTTCTAATATGATTCTGAATTCTGGAGCCAAGAGCACTATTACCCATAGTTAGACTACTGCAGTTTTTTAAAATTCCTTTTATGCTTTACATAAAACACAAATACAGACTTCCTTAATTTCAACACGCTCCACTGTGGGGCAGGGTGGGAGGAGTGGAAGAAAACAGGAGGTGGGGGTGGTCAGGAAATCAGTCTTACAGTCAGAGATAGCAATTCCCAAGACTCAAGTTAAACAGCGCTGATGAGTTACTTCTACAATATATGTGACAAGAATCAAACTTTGACTGACACTTGAATGCACAAGACTACAAGTGCTTTAACTGTATGTACACTACAAAACAAAACCATGTAGACATGTAAAGATGTGTCCATATAAACACAGTGGACACAGATTCACATGGGAGAAGTGCGTTGGTTATAAAAATAGATATAGTTCCAGTTACAATATATTACTAAAATCCATGCGACAGCATCTTAATGTATGAGGAAGTTGCAACTGAGAAGTTCATTACTAGATTATTGGCAAAAAAATGTCATTAACAGATTGTTTTTCCTTTTTTTTTTTCCTCCCCCCTGTTTTGAGACTTACCAATCAGGGATGATAAGTATCAGAACACTGTTAGTCTACTTGACTGAAAATTAAGTCTGCTTCATCAGAGTTAAAACTTCTTTGCTGTACTCTCAATCTTTTTAACTCTGAGTTTTAAGTTACAATTTGCTCCATACAAAATGACTTGTAATTATGAAATGTTGCCCTGAACTGATGTTAGAGCAAAGCATTAGGATGACATAAATTAAACAGTCATGATCATAGTAAGCAGACTAATAAGCACATTGTTTTGTTTATCTTAATGGAAAGTATTTAACACTTTTAGCTATATTCCTATGAAAGTATCAAATATCTGTCTTTGACACTGCTCTTCCTTACCTCCCACTCTTTAGCAGCATCTTCAGTAGTAGATTCTTCACTAGTTTCAGGCTCTTCCTTCTTTTTTACCACTATAAATCCAGGTTCCCGAAGAGATTCCCCAGTATCTTCTGTATATATCTCTGGACTCCACTGGATAAAGAAGACATACAAGTGATCTGTCCTAGAGAAGTCAAGTAATGATACAGAAAAGAATAAGGTAAGTTTGTGATCTTTTGGGTCATGCCTAATAGTTATGAGGTATTTAAGGCTGAAACGAAAAATACTTACTATTTCATGTTTTACTAGGTATTAGAGACATTTAAAAATATTTAAAATGCTACGTTTTTTTTGTTTTCGCTTCATATAATTAAAAACAAAGACGACACTGGAGGCAAAACAGGAAACAAGTTGGCAACTGACCAGCTGTAATTTTCATACACAAGTATGGTCCTTCAAGTACTTTTGAACTGTTGGGAAACTTCTGCTTACAACTGAGGTAACATTCAGAACAAAACACTGAGATTTTTAAAGTTTATTTAAAAAGAACTATATAAACCAAAACAAGAACAAACTGGAATTTAAAGGTGTCTGCATGGTTGTTTTCCCCACCCCTAGAAGAAGAGCTGAACATTTCTGAGACATGTAACCAAGATAATACAAATTTAAAATTACTACAGATAGAAGAAATAAGATATATATATATAAATATATATATAGCTAGATCATAAACTACAGACTACACTAGCTGCAGCAAGTACCAAGATTCAAAGTTACCTCTTTTTAAGTTATCTGCCACAAACGGCATAGTTCTCCAGTTTGGAAGAACAGAATGCCCAAGTTCCCAGAAGAAAACAATTTACAAACCTAATAAATGTCAGTCTATACTGTTTAAGCATTTCCTGTAGGGGGACAGATGGAGCATTTAGAAAAAGGACATGCAATGAATCCACTAATACCTCCTCATCATGGAAAAGACAGCTTCAGAGCCAGAGCTTTATGACTCTGGTTACCAAGACTTTGAATATTCCTTATGTCTCTCTTCGGAGACATTCACTATAGTGAATCTGCATACTCATCAGCATGTTGAACAGTATTTCCCACCCTCCTTACTAAATCCTTGTAAAACTCAATACTGGAAAAACAGCAGGAGACACAGAGCAGCAAAATCATTCAAAACTGCAGCTATAATTTTCATGTGCCTCTATTAAAGGATCCAGCACAAACGTACGTAATAAATCTCTGAACAGGGTCTGTTATTCAAAGTCACCTCTGTTAAAATTAAGGTTCCTGGATAACACTGATGAAAGGAAAAAGACAGTAAAAGAGAATAAAACATTTCAGATGCATAAGGCTAAATAAGTTCTATGACAAAATTGGAACAAGAAGCTGCAGACTCCTCAGACACTGAACAAGATAAATTTTAAAAGGGTCTTACAAGTAGGAAAATTAACTTGAAAAAGTTAAAGAAAAAGAACTTGAAACAGTCTATATTATAGGAGTTAAAGTAAATAAAACCTGATGTTTAAGGAACTCAAAGACACTCCTTCCCAGACTGGCTCATCTGAGATTAAGAACACTGAAATGATGCAGGTTTGGCAGACACCTACTTTTTTTTCCTCTTTCCTACCACTAGGTAACAAATGCAACTGAGTTAACACTAAGTATTTTGACCAATGCAGAGTAGCACTCAAAGGTAACACTGAATTAAGAAAACAAACACCCTACTAACACACATGTGACTTTTTGTATACAAAAATTTAGGACACACATTGGATTGATAAAGAACAGATTACTAATTTCCTAAACAGAGAGAGAGACCCTGCATAGGTGGAGCAATTTCCCAAGATCAGATACAGACTGTAAACTAAAGAACTGTTTCTTCTGAGATAGGTGATAAATCCTGCTTTATACTGAAAATAAGTATCTCCTCTGCTGCATTAGTAAATGAACCAAAGAGACAGTAACCATTTTAATCAGCTGACCTAAACATCACTGTCATAGGAACATTTAGCTGTATTCAAATTAAATATGAAATGAAAAGAACAAGCAAATTTGAGTTGACTGTAACCACAAGAGCTCACCTGGCCCAGACAGGATTAACTATACCAGAATCAGTGTGACAGACATTTGTCTCAAGAAACTGCATAATCTCTACCACTTAGGGGTAGTGGTATTTAAAGGCAACTTAGCAATGCACTACCAGACTCACTTGTCCTTGTTGGAAAATTCAAATATTTTGATGTAGTTTCAGTCCATTACACATCTCCATTCACAGTGAATACAGAAATCCCCAAACCCAACACCTACTGTCTTTCTTGTTGCAGCCAACTTTAAAGTATGAAATGATTTTATGTTTGTCATCAACCTTTGCTCCTTTAGATTAAAGAACCCCACTTACTTCTAATTTTCTTTATATGTTACACTTTCTAGGCATTAATTAGTCTTGCTGCTTTCCTCTGGACTCTCTCCAATTGATCCATATCTGTCCTCAACTGCAGTGCCCCAACTGGACATTCTATGCCATTCAGCTCAAAAGAAAAGATGGAAAAGTGACTTGATCATTGTGTGTAGGTATTTATACAAGATGATATCCGATAGTTTTGTTTCTTTCTTTCCCCCCCTTTTCTGACAAGGATGCAATGCTCTCCAACACCCCCAAAAATCACATTCAACTTGAAAACAAGTCACAGTTTCCTAGAAGCAAAGATTATTTCAGAATTCAAGATTTTACCAGTGAGTGAACACAGACACCTCATGTCTTTGAATCACTGCAACAAGTTTAGGCATTTTTCTGATATATGTGTTTAAATTGCTTCCTGGAAAAGTTTTATGTTCCATACAGAAAGATAAGACAAAGGAACCCCAGCTAGCTCTTCTGAACTCAGAGCTCAAAGAAGTAGAGAGAATTTTTAGAAAGTTTCCAAATAATGGGAAGCACAGATAATGACAATAAAAACTTTGTTGCAGAACTCACTTCCTTTATCATATACCACTTACTTGAATGAATCTTTCATTATTTATTTGCTACAAACACAAAGTCTAAGTAATACTGTGAGAAACTACCAGCTGAACCTACATGTAACGCAAGTATATCAATAAAACTTCTGTATTGGAATGAGATATTCCAGTGTTACATACAAGCCAAACATCGATATGCTCAGTTGTCGGTCTTCTTTTTGTGTTGCTTTAGAGACACAGTCAGTGAAGAATTCCAAATGGTGCAGGGTAAAAAAGCTCAAAGACCTATCAGAAAGTGTTGATTTTTATAGTCTGCCTCCTTCTTACCTTTCTTGTGGAACAGCAAACCAGTACTCGTGTTTTTTATCCCTCTGTGCATACTGTTGCATTGATGCACTTGCTTGCGAAACAAATGTTTTTCTCATAGGTTTTCCAACCCTGAGACACAGAAACTTGTGAGACCGATGTCGCCTTTTTTCTTTTGTATGAGAAGAACCTATTAGTAAAGAAAAAGTAAGCTATCCACAAGGTACAAACCAAAAGTATTAGCCTATTTTGTATTAGGCAATACAGGTATACAGGACATATTATAAGTCAGGAATAGGAGATGAGGTAACACAGGTAGTAATAATTACCTGTCCTTTTTTTGTGACATAACTTGAATCAGCAGAACTAACTTCAGAGTACAACACACTTGAAAAATTCTAATGCTCATTTCTGCTTCCAACCCCAGATACAAAGTCTTCCATCCATGCTTGGAAGTATTTCAAGAAGTATTTTCCATGCACACCCCTCAACACTGAATCAGACAACCCCCCCTTGCTGTTAAAAAGATATTCTATATACATGGCAAAAGACACTACGTTAAATAAGTACTTAGCCTTGATTCACAAATGTCAAAGCTGTACATTAGTTATTTTTCATTTTAAAAAAGAAAAGCTCTGGCACTACTAATAGGGGGTTGATATGAATTTTAATTTACTAGCTATATCAATCACTTCAAACGTATGAACATCACTTCAAGATAAAGTATACTGGATGCTGTGGTATGGGATTTTTCCCTCCAGCAGTGTATTTAATTGAACTAATAGAATTACACAATTACCCTCAAGGTCTGGATTTTCAAGTCAGCACCAGGTAAATGAAGGCGGCTTCTAAAAATTGGTTCTTTACTAGATTAACTGCTCAAATCCTAGAACATGAGCTCCAGCCACAAGCTGTATGCTTTCTCAACCAGATTTTCATTATAAAGTTTAGAGAACAGCAGTGTTGCACAAAATAATTTTTTCACCTAGTAAATAAATGTGCAGTTGCACATTTTAGAATGATGCCTACAATATACAAGATAGTAAAATAGTCAGAATATGTATGATTTGGAAGTATCTTATAACTCTGTAAACTCAAAGGTAAATTATCAGACTAAAAACAAACCCCAAAAGAACCCTAGATAAACAAAACACCTATTTCATAGGACTCGCACATGAACTTTATGGCAGCGTTACAGAATTACTCTGGAACTGATCTGATATTTGGGATTTCGATCCTTTATATGCAGCAGTTTAGAACTCCTCTGACCTAGAGCTCAGAGAAGTTGGATTTGAACTTGAATACCTTAAAAAAGAAAAATGAGTGAGATGATATTTCCGACTAGCAGAGAAAATGAAAACAATTGAGTCCTGCCCCAAATCTCAAAAGCGCTACTTAAGATGCTCTTTTTTGATGTGTTCTCCAATATATTTTTGTTAATTTCATACAGAATTTATCATTAAAAAGTATTTTACTAATGGCTATTGTGTTTCTCATGCCTTTCTGTTTTATATCTCTGCCAATATCCAGCTAAGCAGCAAACATACGTGTTACCACCAGTGAGATTCCAGATTGTTTATACACACACAAAGCTACCATTACAATTTCTCCAAATTATCAACTACATCTAGCTTTTACTTCAGTCCAGAGGTTGACATAAGTGTCTGTAAAAATAGAAGAGAATATAAGAGAGTCCTGGACGATAATTAAAAAAAAAAAAAAAATAGATCATTAATTCCAAACTCATTTAAGCTCTGCAAAGATCAAGATATGGTAGTTCCCCAAAGCCTAGATACTTAAAACTCCCACAAAAGCAAAGAAATTCAAAGTCCTTGCTGTATGCAGAAGATAAAACAATGATCTAGGTAACTTAATGATACAATACTCATAGTATGGCTACTTCAGAGTTTTAGTCTAATAGACAGGATATTAGAAAGTGTTTGCAGTGTTTCAATTTTGTAATGACATAGCGTTTTCAGTCACCTACTGTTAGCAGACCTGTCATATTTAGTCTTTGATGACCTTCAAGAGTTAAGCAATAGATCTATGCTTTTACACTGGCTCTATTTAAACTTGCCTGTACACAATGGCAGTAGAAGCTTCACCAAATCTATCTAGATTGGGAAATAACTCATAATTTGCCATTTTATTTGCATTCCACTAATACAACATGCAAGAACAACATACAACAATTCCAGCTGAAACTGGACTGAAATCATTGGCCCAAACCTCCAAAAAGTAACCTGTGCTTCACTTTCTTTTTTTCTATTGTGCTCCCACAACCTTCAGCGAGGGTGTACCACCATGTGCAGATTTCTGGTCAGTATGCCTCTGCATGCAGGTACTCTTCTGGTTATACACGTATATAGTCTGTCACTGTACTGACCACATGAAAAACCTGCAGTCACTCAATGACAGAATCATTCAGAAACTGACAAAATAAATGACATAATACAACTGAACTACAAATAATATTCAATTGGAAGAAAAGAGCAATTGTGGCAAAGAACTCTGAAATGTAAGATGAATTTCAGTCAAATGCAGACTATACCCTTCTATTCAATACAATCTCAACTTTAAGTTAACATAACGAACTTTACCTTCAAACATACTTTATATATCTATAATGCCTGTCACAAATAGATTGTATATTTTCTTTCTAGCCCCCAAAATAGTGCACAATTAAAACAACTGGTTTATCTTCATTAGTAAAGATGTTAAGGCATCAAAAAGTGACCTATAGGTTTTTTTTAAAGCAAAAATCACACAAATACAGAAACATCTTTCAGTTACTTAAACACATTTTTTGTATTAATTAAATAACTTCAATAGACTTTCAAGATAACTTCCAACTAAGACCTGATTTTTGCAGAGCAGTGCAGGTACTCAAGAAATAATCCTAATTGTTCCCCATATTTATAGCATTAGTTTCTTACAATCTAGCTCTTATTTATCCTGAAAAATGTCTTTCTGTAAGCTTAACCTTGCTCTAGTCAGCATGAAAGAGTGACAAGATGCAAGTGCAAAATTCTGGAATGTTATGATTTTAGTGTTCGTTACTCACATAAACCATAATCACAAGGTAGGCATGCTATAAGTAAGATGAAATTCATTCTCTGAAATTCATTCATACACATGTACACTAGGGTAAAATTTTAAGTGGCAGCCAACCGATTGCTAAAGAACATTTTTAATTTTGAGTTCTACAGTGACCAATGCATCATGGATCAAATTTACAAACTCATTTATATCTCTCCTACAAAGATACTGTGCTTCAATATGGTAATAAATATAATTTCAGTGAGGAAAAATGACAGTAACAAAGGTATCCACATTTTCAGTTTCCTAAGCAATAACCAGGTTTATATAAATTAACATATCTTAACATATCTTCAAACCAATGAGAAATATAAGCAATATGAAGGAAGATGTATTCTACAGAATGAAATCCAATAAAATTATTATGAGTTAGAGGGAGAAACATTGCAAATCTGAAGGTTAAGAGTGTATCCCTAGATATTGACTCACCTTCCAACTGCCCATCTCCTGCAGTCCCAGTTTTCTCACTAGTTTGTTTTTGTGAACCCTGTTGCATGTTCTCTCTTTGTTGTTTTGTTTGTTGCATAGTGTGAGTCTTCCACAGTTTGCGCAGTTCCTCAACTTCTGTCTCCGAGTCTTGAGTTCGCTCTCTCGCTGCTTTCTCTTTATTAGTTGTCTCTTTCTTTTGAGAGTCCGTGGTATCTTCACAACATGGACATTCCTCTCCTGTCTTACTCTCTCCTTGTGGCTCTTTTCCTAGTGAGGAATCTTGACTGTTGCCCACTTCTGCCTCTTTGTCATGCTCTTCGCTACTGTGTGATCTTTGTGAAGACTGCTGGAGGACATCTGCAATATTTTCACTAAGTTCTTTTCCCCCCTTTCTAGACATCTCAGCTCTTTCTGAACCTAAGCTGCGGGTACCAAACTGTTTAACATTTGCAACCGTTTCCACACTGGGTTTTAAGTCACTGGCAGCTTCATTTGAGTCTGAAATGACTGTTAAACATTCAGCACTAGTCTGGTTTACTGTTTGGACAGATTCTGATGATGCTCCAGAAGATTTGTCTTGTCGAAGCTCATCTGAGGATACAATTTCCTCACGTATTGGAGAGAGCTCTGATTCTGTGAAGACATCTTCTGAAAGAGACTCCTCTGTGCTCCTTGGGGCAGTACTAGCACTGTCATTGCCTGTATCCTGAATCCTGGAATCCATTTCATCTGTATTGCTCTTTGCACCTTTCTTGGAATGGCAATGCTCCCTTAGAGACAGCTGCTCAACATCTCTGTTGAGCAAAAAAGAATGTCGTTATGGGAGGCGCTTTTTACATCAAGCTCTTTTCTTTACTAAGTTTTGTTTCATGCTTAAAAAAAAAAAAAAAAAACAACAACAAAACCAGTCCTAAAAGTGCTCTTAATAAAACAACCCTTAAGAAACCTTAAGCCAGAGCATCAATAATAAGAAACAAGCATAAAATATGTTCTTGTAAGAGCAAACTTATGGCAGACCTTTTACCAGCATGACATAGACAGAACTTCCCTTTCCATGAAACTAACAAGATTGTTTGAGATGGCTGGAGTATAAAGTTAAATAAAACACCAAAACAACAGAGGAAAAAAACAACAAAAAGCTACATAGAACCATAACCTCTAAAGGTAAAAGCCTTCCACAATCTTTTAAGCTTTGCTGACCAAAAAGGCCAGTACAATTGTATAGGTCTGTCCCACCCTATCATGAAGTTGACACCTAGCTCACTGATACAAACGGAATGGCAAAAACCATCTGATCTAACCTTAGCTAAGCTAGTCAATGTAGAACAACAGGAACTCATTAAGGCAGATCTTATCATTTTGCCCATGTGAAATACCTAAACCAGTGATCAGTGTCTTCTCCAGTCAGGTACCTATCTTTGAGGATACCACTGTTAGGCAAAATAAATCCCAAACTAGTTGGTACAACTGAATGATTTAAAGAGCAGACATCAGATGTTGATAAATAGTATAAGAAAAAAGCAAGCATAGAAGAACTTATTTTCCTCAACACGATCTCATTCAAACCTGCCTTTCAAAATAAGCTAATCAGAAATTCTATGAGTTTTAGAAGAGCACTGAGTATCTTTATAACTTACTTAAAAAAATGCAACTCTAAAAATTACATATCAGGCAAACAAGCTTTACTCTCTCATATATACAGACAACTCTACCTTGTTTAAAGAAGTCCACTTCCCTGCAGTTAGATGGTCAAGGTAGTCTGCAAATATCTCTGCTTTATGAGCTGTGATAGGTAAATGTGGCATGATTTATTTTTTTTTTTTTAATCCTTTTTGGCTTTAATGTTAGAGTTCATTCCATTTCTGAAGACAGTATAAAAATTAGGCAACTGACAGAATGGAACAAAGGTTTTTCATATGGCTGTTTAAAGTCAGTTTTAAATGCCTACCACAGTAAACATCAGTGACCCAAACTCGCCCTGTCCACCCCTAAGAAGCTATATCCAAAGGCAAACATGCAGCTCCTCTCTTACCCAAAAAGGGAAAAAAATGTACTCCTAATGCCATAAAAATACACATGCATCTAAGAAAATGAGTCTTAAAAATGGTTGTAAGTGAAACAGGAGTTTAAACAACAAGTGAAAAATTGTGAACAATAAAGATTTGCACCTAAAGCTGTTAAAGTTGGACTTTCCTATTGATATGTCTTTTAAATTACTGAGGGATCAAACACACCTGCTCCCATTTTCATACTAGGGATGGAGCAGAGGAAGTGGTTTAGTATTTCTTGCTATACAGGATTTTTAAAGGAGATTATTGGAGAAAATTAGAATCTGTGTATATAGAAGAAGACTTATTCTATACAGTATATAGAATGTAAGAACTTAAGGTGAAGCAATTTCTCATGGGTCTTTCCAAGCCAATCTTCAATAATGTTCTTAGAACAGAAAACAGAAGAAAATGCGTTTTAGCTAGTTTTGCATGATCAGCAATATGGCTACTTCTCATATTTACTCAAAGCTTTATAAATACTATTCTATCTTACATGCTTATTGAATCCTTAATTTTGCTGTCCACAATTTCCTTATACAGAGCAGCTGACATTACTTCTTCCATTGGACACATGATGCCATACTCTTCACAGCCGTTCTCTTGGACCAGAGGATCCATTTTATGAGGATCAAACATTATATTATTTGGCGTCACTAGCAGCACACCATTGACCGTACCCTAAAATGAGAGGGAAAATACGTGGTAATTTTTCTCCTTTATATTTCAGCTTATTCTCCATTTTTTGTACTAGAAATATGTTTGTAAAGCATTTTTATATTTAAGCAACTTTGTCCAGTTTCTTGTGCTTTTCAGTCATCTAGAAAAGCATAATTATTTTTCTGGGGAAGCAAATTAATTGCACCTACTTTCCCAAAAGAACAGTTTTGGTCCTTGCAGCTACTTAATATCTGGGTTGAGTAAAAGAAATCCCGAACAACAAAACCCAAAAATACACACTAAAAAAACCCCCACACCACCAAACCAAAAACCCCTGCACCCTAAAGGATATGCTAGGCAGCTCCTCTGAGGTAAGCATACACCCTTCCCATATAACCACAGGGCTTATTACTAGTTTTACAAATAACTTATTAACTTCAAGCATTGCCTAAATCCTGACTTTTCACTCCTCTCACTTGCTACTATTTAATTAAAGAACAAGAAAAGAATTATCTTCAAAAAATTGTTCATCTCTACACAAAAGCAACAGTAGTATCCAATACAAGTCGTTCTAACTTACTGGACTGTTGACAGATTGGATAAGCATATTTATAGAATACAACTAGATTAAAAATATTGAAGATTTTTAAAGATGTGGCAGCACCAAGATGCAGCTTTAGATGGATTTCATCAGAGCTGCAGTACATGAATACAAGTAGATTTTAAACTTCTGTATCAAAACATTTAAAGAAAGTTGATACTTGTATCATAAGCTGTAGGTTTTTACACAATACGGGTACCAAGATAATTACTATACATGGAACTTTTTTCCTTTTTCTCCCTTTTTTTTTTAAGCATTAGAAACACATGCAAACAACACCAGCTGCCCACTAAAAAATTAATTAAACTGTCTTCAATGGTAGAGTTTGAGCTAAAACTATGAACTGGAAGAAATCTAGCTTTAAGCAGAATGACAGTGAACCTTCAGTCTCAGATCCTGAATCCTAAGGACTGTACAAATTTAGAAAGACATTCAAAAATTCTGTGCAACAATCACAAGAGTTGCTTCATGTGAAAAAACATTCACAGTGATTACAACCATTGTATATTAGGGAGGTGATTGATTGTTTTCAGTTTTGTTTTAAGACAACATATCAGAACAGCACGAAATACAAGTACAATCCTCCCCAATTCCAGATTTTTTTTCCCAGCATTATGATGGTTGATGACCTTCACAGTAGAAAAACAAATATGTCATGTACTAAGCAGGAAATCGCAAGTTATAAAAAACAAACCAAAAATAGTATTAAAGCCTACAGCAATGACCAACGGTATTGCCATTATAGAAAAATTAAAACAGTCTCAGGCACACATTCTTAAGCTGCTTTTAAGTCCTGTTAACTGTTCAGTACCTTGTCTGGTTTTATACATGCCTTTTAGAGTAAAAAGCATATGCTTAAAGTTGTCAAAATCAGCAGAATGTATTTACAGAAGTCCAAGGTGTTCAAGACACTGAAACAAAACTGTGACTGGCATTTCTTTCCCAGCACTGTACTGTGGAAACAGACTTTCAAGATGCCCAAAAGATCTCAAGAGAATGACTGTCAACAGAAGTCTACATTTGGTTATATCCATTGTAGTCCAGAATATAAATTTAACATGACTTCAGAAGTCAGTAAGTCTACTCAGAAGAAAACTGCTTCTCTTTAAAGAAATATTACTTCTGCAAATTCACTACATAATGCAAAAAAAGCAGCAGCATTTCTAGATCTGAAGTCTTTCAATAATGACTGCACGTGGAAGTATTTTATCAATGCTCTCTACATCTGACCCAGAAAAGTCAAGGTCACAGCCTTGATGGCAGTTGGACTATATGATCACTGTAGGTCCCTTCCAACTGAAATACTTATTCTACTCTTTCACTTGTTTCATTAACAACAGTCAGGCTGGAGAGAGACATGAAAAAAAGGTAAAGCTGTATGACTGCTCTAGCCAAAGGATTTCAGAGTTCAATACCAACTTCTAAAATCATGTATTACTCAGTAGAAACAATCAGTAATCAAGTTCATTAGATAATTCAATTTCCAGACTAAGATTCTGTTTTCACATATTCACTATTTCATGAACCTTCCTTAATAAATTAAGTATACAGGAAGTCCTAAAGCTCTTGAGGCAATAAAAAGAGATACCATTTTTCTACCAGGGGGTGAGCTGCCACTACTGATATATCATTCATATCAACAAGGTCCAGTGCCTTATCTGACTGCTTCAGCTGTTAGCCCAGGTCAAAAATCAATTAAAGGATATTTTATTGCAAAGTACATTAGAAGTTTCCTAAGTCAATTTTACATTGCTTATCTGAACACTGGAGAATCACAACATTAGAATAACATGTATGAAGCACCAGCTGCACATCTTCTCTTTTCAGTTATCATGCTTCAGCCTCAATTTCAACAATTCAGAATACACCAAGTTACCCCTCCCAAACCTCACAGGCCAGGCTTATTAATATCTTCAAGAAAAGTTATCATATCCAAGACAGTAGTCTTTTTCCAGGGCACATCTGATTGTGTTTTTTTCTAACAATAACAATTTATTCTTTTCCCTTCCCCTGACATTGTAGAAATTTTGAACCTTGTCAGTGTCCTCCTTTTCACTTCATGAACCAGGTGTAGTTTTTGTGCCCATGTTTCCAGGTTGGCTTTTTTTGGTGGCTGTTTTTTAGACCTTAGTATTAGTAATTTTCCTTTACCTACTACTTTTCAAAACAGGGTAAGTAAACTAGCAAAAATAAGAATGAACAAATAATTTCAAAGCTCCTGTATTAGCTTCAGTTTCAATCAAGTAGCCTCTTTCAGATACCTTTTTCTGCCTCCAAGGAACAGTTAAAAGTATTAAAAAAACCAGCAGCACACCTTTTCACAAAAGAAACAAACTGTGGCTACAAGAAAGGGCATGCCTACATAGGCAATAAATGGTGAGTGAAGGTGTTGCTCTGCAGCATACTGGCTACACTGATTTATTATCTGACCAGGGTGTGGCATATTGACACCACCCTGGTTTTAACCATGCCCAATACCCTACTTCTAACAGTAGCCCTCACCAGATAACAGAAAGCAAATACTGTAATAGAGAAAGTACTTCCAAGTTCCAGCCACTGCCTCTCAGAGAATTCCTATATGGTTGTCCAAGAATTCACATGAATGACTAAGACCAACTCCACGCACATACAGAATAAGCAGTCTTGAAAAGTGAGAAGTAATTAGACTGTCTTAACCTAATGCAAACCCTTTCACATGTGAAATTAATCACATTGAAAGACAGGCTTTCACTAGATTGCAGTTTACAAGCATCCGATGACTGAGATTTCACATCTGAAGCCCTTTAAGACAGTTAACTATGACCTTCAAAATCACTTCTAGAGTGGGAAGCACAGGATTAATCTTTTAAGCTTTCTTCAGGAAACCTTTGAAGGTTTATCATCCTGCATCATCAGGAAATATATCAAGGAGAGGATAAGATGACATGCCAAAGGGCATTCCTATCACATGTGACAACAGCTAAATAAATGCTAAACTTACGAAATCTGGCACTCTGAGCATGTTAGCATTCATTCCTCTCCCTATCTCCCCACGTATGGGCTGATCCTGCAGTGGGTTACAACTCTTTAAACAGAATTCTCCTTGAAGCTCTAAAAATCAGCTGTAAAGATGCAAGCCAAAGACACATGCTGTGAACACTTCCCATAATATTCTGATAAGGAACAGCACATAAATAACATACAGTAATTATAGTACAGCCAGTCTCTAGCAGAGGTTCACAGTCCTTAACTCCTCTGCATCAGAGCACTTAAAACTGGTAAGTAATGACTTGTCTAGGATCAATGTCAAAAAAGTCACCTAAGGACTTCTTGCAAGGAGTGAAGCAAATTAACTGCACACTAGAACAAAGCTACAAACAGAGCTTCTCCAGTACTTGTCTCACCAACTTTTAACACACAGCTTTTGCCAATATGGATCTACTGTCAAAAGGCTTCAAGTCTAGACATATACAGATCTGCAGTCCCTCCCATCAGCAAAAAATAAAAAAAAAAAAAAAAAGAGTTGCAGGAGATTATTAATCAATTTTATCGTTAGCATAACTTACCTGCAAACCTACTGCTGAGCAACAGATTAAGCCTTATTTCTATATATATACCCAAACTTCAGGTGAAGGAGGAAGTACTACAAGTACTTTGAGTGTCTTTGCATTCATTCAGCTTGAGTGAAGGCATGATTTTGCCTGATTAAAGTGCCTAATAGTCATTCATTTTTCTGTGAGGTGGGAGAGGAATACATCTTGTGTTTTCTTAAAGCATTTTGAGGTAATGTCTTTTGACGTTGTCCCTGAAAATCTGTGCAAGACTTGTGCACCTGTGAGCTGAATGGAAGTGAATTATCTGAAGGCATTTGTGTAATGACGATACTGAGATCTGTGACTACTGCTTCAAAGTAAAATCAAGATTTCTACTAGACTACACCAAATACAGAAGTGTTTGCTTACAGAATTAGAAGTTAATTCTGCTCATGGTGTTCTGCTTCAGGAAAATGGAAGTGAAGCTACCCAACTACCTATTTCCTTATACTTTAAGCCATGTTCTTCTCCACCTTAAGTAAAGAGAATTACTTATGAGAGATATTAACCTAAGGAACAAACAGATCTCATGCCCTCATCATAAGAGAATCATTAAACAGTATGGCTACAGGGAAGTTTGTCACAGGTTAATCACTTGCTAACTGTCTGCATCACATCTAAGAAACAAGTGGTCTGAGAATCCAAAGGAAAAACTGATTAAAAAAAAAGAAGTATGCTTATATAAACATATATATGTATATAAGACGATCCATCTACCTATCAGTAACTAAATTTTACTGTGTGTTTAAGTGTACTTGACTTTTACATCCCATACAGTAACAGTAAAACCTGAATGTTTAAATACCTTGCCATTAGTGATGTACTTGCAATTGATTTTTAGAAATTTCTCTGTAAATGCTTCCTCCTCTTCGGAGGTGGACGATACCACTCGTGTAGGACGAACACATGGGTGTGCTGGTGAAGCAGCTGACTCTTTCCTTTGGACTCCATCTGGATCCTGTAAGGGAATATTAAAAAAAATAAACAACAAACTTATCAACCTGCCTTTTTCAATATTAACTTTAAGAGATTTTGTTGTGCAATTTTTTCTTATTTTGGTTTGACAAAAAGAAAATGTAAAAATAGGGTCCAAGTCCACTGCAGTTAAAGGACTGCTTTGATCTGACAGTTTATGCAATTAACAAAGCACAGCTCAACAAGCCCGTAAAAAATGCAAATAGACAAAGGTATTCAGAACCAACTTGGGAATAAGCAAAACAATGATTAGAGCTCACATAAAGAAGCCACCCAGTGTCACATGCAAAATTTGAGCAGAAGTTAGCAGAAAAGGTTATTTTCTAATTTCAACAGAAGTCCTACTAAACATCCTCTATTTATCTTCCATAATATTACTCACTACTTTGTTGCAAGGTCAGCAAGTCCAACCTTGTATTCAAAGCAGGCCTAAGCCTACATTACATTACTTCATGTTGCTCATAGCCTTTCCAGTTGAGTTTAAGTCTTCAAGGCTGGAGATTCTACAGCCTCTCCAAGGAACCTGCTCCAGTGTTTAACTACCCTCACTGTGAAAAATATTTTCCTGTCATTTATCCTGGAGCTCTTCTGCAGCAACTTGAAGCTGCTGCTGCCCACTGTTTTATTACAAACCTCTGAAGACCTCAAACACTTCCTCTCACCTGTCAGGTAGTACATACACAGAAATGAGGCTGTCCATTAGTATTTTCTTCTCCAGAATAAAAATGCCCCAACTCTCAGCAATCCTTGTGCCTGATGTTTCCATTCCCTGATCTCTTAATGGCCCTCCACTGCACTGTCTCCATCATGTCAATCTTCACCTTGTACTGGAAGTGCTACAAGTGGACACAATACTGCAAATGCAGCTTCATGATCCCTCCAGACAGAATACCATTTCCCTCAACCTGTTGGCATTCTTCTTCCATCTGCCACCTGGCGTATGATCAGCCTTTACCATCACAACTGAACATTGCTCAACATCTCCACCAGGACACTACTCCTTAATCTCTCCTAGACAATCCTTAGCCTGTACTGCTACATGAGGCTCTTTCTGTCCCAGGCAGGTCTTGGCTGTTGTTGAATTTCATGAGCTTTCTGTTACTTCATCTCTCCAGACTCTTGTCTCTTTGATGAGCAGCCTTTGACATTCCCTCCAGTGTATTGCTCACCTTCCCTAATTTTTGATTCCCACCCTCTTCACCCCAAGCTTGCTGACAGCGTGTTCTGTCCTGTACCCCATTATTCAGGTCACTGATGAGCAGATTATCAACAATATTAGCCCAATAGGGACCCTAAGGATTTGCAATTGTCCACCATCACAGAAAATAAACAACAAAAAGTAACCAGCTACACACACACAAATGCTGAATCATTTTGAGCCCAAAGATACAGCCAATTCTTCCAGCCCATCTTGTAGTCTACTCACTCAGTTCACATTTCCCCAGTATGTAATAAGGTTACTTTGGGACAGTGACCTTCTTGGGCAGATAATAGGAAGAGCTACCTATGTTGCTGTCTAACAGTACATCCAAAGCAGTGAATATGGAACCTTACAAGGGACAGGACAGACAGTGAAATAAAAGCTACATGTATAGTAGACAGACTGCGCCAAATCCTATTTTATAGTCACAGCAACCCTGTCTTGGAGCTTAACCAGCATCTAAAGTCTCCCATTTCATACATAATTGCTACTTTTAGTTACTAACAAATATTACTACTTGTTAAAAATGTGAACGTCTATGTTCCCTTTTGTTTTCTACTTTTCTGTTCAGTTTTATTCACTAGTACAGATTGAAGTTAAATACCTTTAATCACATTCAGGAACATTATACACAGCTTTTTTTCAGTTCATCTCTGGCACTAATGTAGCCTTTGTTTGCATCTTACAATTTTAGTTAAAAAGCAAAAAAATCCAAAGCATCTTAGAGAACACTGACTTGAATTTTACTGAAAAAGCTAAAAACTGAACTTCCTGGAAATGATTTATCGTTCTATATACGCCTTTTTCCTAAAAGTTATGTGGTCACCTTTGTGACTCACATAACAAGTGGCTGCAGGAATCCTCAGCTGATATCCAAGTCCACTGTGAACAAGCCATCTCTTTCTCATTTATATTGCCATGCAATATACAACAGGAATAACACTGGTGGCAGACTTTTAAATTTAATAATGACTCCCTTGTCACTACAAATTATTTTGAAGAGGATTTTTAAGTTTTATAGGCAGTAGCAATGTAAAAATACCCCCAAAAATTTAACAGGGCAATGCAGGTCTTACATTAGCCACATGCTGATTTGTATTTGCCCATATGGTTGTGTTAAGCTACTCTAGTGTGTGATAAAACATAAACAAAAGAACATAGTATATAGTAATTTCTATCTTACCTCAACAGAGGTTCAGTTGTTCATTAGCCATCTTATTCAATTTCTAGCAAGAACACATCAATTTAAATGATCATAGCACATAGAAGACCCTTTATATTATGCAGGTAGCATAATACAGCCTCTTTTCCTTGAAATGGGCTTAAATTTAAACTGTACATCTGGAGTCAAAGTTAAAGGAGAGTCTAAGATGACAGATTATTAATGCAGAACATAAGAGAATGTATGCTCTCATTCATAATGATAGCAATCGGCAAAGACAGAGGAGAAACACAGAAAACAGGTGCTATGATTAAGAACAAAACTTTCCAGCCTTAACTGCTCAAATAGAAGTTGAGCACCTCTTGTGTTGCTAGAAAGACTGTTTGAAAAGCAAATCCAAATACACAGAGTCCACGCTGACAAATGCAAGAGATTTCCACTCTTTGCTTTCTTTTGACAAACTGTATCTACAAATATCCTTTCCTTCTTTCCATGTATTTTGAAAGACCTCAGAAACAGAAACTTCCATAATCACTTTATCACATCTTGTCACATTGCTCATGTTTTACTTTCCCTGAAGCATTTAAGAACTACTTGTAGTAACCCACAACACATAATGATGTGCACAAAATAGTTTTGCAACATCACAGTGTGTCAGTTAAATGACATGTAACACTCAAATTGTTCCTAACATTGAACTGCTGACACTAGACAAAACCTTTTGCATAGGAAGATTCTAACTTCTAAAAGATTTTAATCTAGTTGGTTTCTTCTACACTTTCAAGCTTTTATTTATTATATGCATACAGTCAAAGGTTCAGACAAATTACAGGTAGGGTTGCACAATTAAGCCTCGTTACCTACTATATGCAAACAAGCATACACAAAATAATGCACAAGAACAAGCATAAGGTATTTTTCTGATACTGGATCTAGTGCATTGTAGGAAGAGCTCTGATTTCTAGTAGTGAAACTATTTTCCATTGACTAACTTCTCATGACATAGGCTATACGGGTAGGTCTATTCTAACATTTACAGTCATTCCAAGACTGATACAGACAAATGTGTTCTTGCAGACTAGTCTGTTTACTGTGCTACAGCACATCCAGTTTGCCATAAAACATAAAAGAAATTATTCAACATAAATGACAGCAGACATATAATGAGAACAGGAATACTAGGCTGGAATAGTCTACTGGAGTAGACATTTGACAGCTTGACTGAGCACTATGAAGAAAGCTTGGATTTTGAGAGAAAAGCCAGTATCTGGGAAAAGAATAGTAGTAACAGATAAAGAAACATCTGAATAAGGTCATAATTGCACAAACTGCAGAGAAGCTCAGGCTCCAATACTGCATTTCCTGCTTGGAGCCCTCCCCATAAAATTCTGTTCACAGCAAGCCAGTGTTCCTGGAAAGACATACTTATACAAAGCTAGCTCCTAGCTAAGAATCTACATTCAAGCTGAAATACAGAGCAGCTTTGATGGCTAAATAATTTTAGTATTAGAAAAAAAAAAAAAATTCTACAAAGGTAGAACTACTGAATCAGCCTTTCACTGAAACTGGCTTCCCCTCTCCCCATTTACTTTATTTTGCTAAATGAAATCAGAGAACCCCTGCCCACACTGCTAAAGGAAGCAAAGGGAGCCCTTTTCTTTTAGCTACTTGAGTATTCTTGCCCATGTATCACTGCTACAAAAACTCAGTAAGATTAGAGACAAATGTTTAACTAGTTCTGAAAAGTAACAAATACAGAAATGCAACAGGAACTAGTATTTAAGATTTCAGTGTGCAAGGATAGTAATTTGCTACAAATACCTTGCCTTCAAAGCAGTTTTCACATAGAAAATTGTCATTTACGAAGACTAAAAGCCTATATTTACTTCTAAAAAGGTACTATTTTACTTTTCAACTTAGTGTTGTTAAATACTTTCTCCCCAGAATGAAAGGATAGTATAAGAAGAAAGCATAGCATCTGTAACATTTCTCTTGTAAGGGAAAATTAATTTCAAGGACAACAGGTATACCTACATTTACTGTAGCCTTGTCAAGCTCTGCTTCGGAAGATGTAGGTGATAGGGGACTTATAGGACTTAGAGAGGGGGAGCTGTCCACACTAGAAATGTAGTCTGGGTCAGGAACATACAAAATCTATAAAGAAGATATAATGTAGTTAAAAGTTGTGCTTTCAGTTTTACTTCTGATTTCCCAGCAGTTCAGGTGTATACTTCCTATGCTTTCTCAAGCTATACAAAATCATTCCTGTTCCTATTAATTTTAACAAATTATGAGTTGAGGGAATACACATCACACCAAATACTACTAAATTTTAGCTTTTAAAGTTTTTTAAAACAGTTATCTTGAGATTGCTTTTTAGTCATTAAAGATTGATTTTAGTTACAATAGAGGAAAAAGTTCACATAGACAGTATCAGACGTATACAGCTGGCCGGAAACACCCAATACAGTGTTCAAGGAAGACCTGCCCTATTATTTCTCTCGCTATTTCTCTGCTATTTGAGTAACCAAGAAACAGCCTGGGGAATAAGTTCATAGACACAGCTCTTAGCACTGAATGGGGGGGGGGGGACGGGACAGGGAGGGGGAAACAACAAAAAAACCCAAAACCGAAACAAAATCCCCAAACTCAACAACAACAAAAAAAATTAACTAACCCAAAACAACTGTAGTTATTCACCCCCCTTATGTACATTATTTCGGCCATGGTAGGCTTTCGAGCTACCTAGACAGTTTTGCATCAATCAGAAATAAACACTGGATGTTTTCAAATAGAGGGCTAATAACAAATGGCCAATGGTTTTCACTTGTTTCCAGGCCTGCCTTTCAAAGAAAAGTGAAAAATGAAGGCAAAAGAAGGAAAAAGATATAAGCAATAGTGACCTCTAAGAAGTGAATGAAAGTTCATATACCGCTGGTAAAGACAGCAAGTTTTCAGACTGGAACAGAAACATTATTCAGTTTATTAAAATAGAATTGCAGGCAGTAATATGCAGTCAGGAATGCTGTTTGTAAGTTGTCGCCTGAATTTGTCTTCCAAGTTGGTAAACAGCCTGCTACACTTAAAGTAACAATTTAGCTCGTACCCAAGTGTTATTATGCCATTAAGTATATTTAGTTTTAATAGTCCTCTGATCTTATTTAAGAGAGATAGGTAGCTTCATGAGATGTTCCCCTTCTAGGCAATTAATAGGCATAAGGTATTCACAACCTAGAGAAAAATGAAAAACTCTTTTACAAAGCCAATAGGAAAAATAGTAATAGAAGCAGTTTAACACTTCCTCTGGTAGAGATTAGAAACAAAAGGAAACCGGTCTTTGTTGGATAAATAACATGTATAGTGTAATACCTGTCCAGGAACGACTGCTCTGGAGAAAAGCTTATTTAACTGAACCAGCTCATTGGGTGTTGTATCAAATTTCAAGGCAATACTGTTTAAAGTATCTCTTGATTCCACCTGTATCAATTGGGAAAACAAAAAGAAAAACCTGTAAGAAGTTAGTTCAAATAGTGGCTTATGAATTTTATCATGTGTAGATTTACCAGGATCTTGATGAACATGTCTTCATGATTGTATCTCCCCTACCCCGCGACCCACCCCCAAAAACCAAAAATAAAACCAAAACCAACCAAACAAAAAACAACAACAAAAAAATCACCCCAACAATCACAAAACTGAACTACAAAACCCCACAAGAAACTACACTCCCAGAAATATACCTTTCCCATGAGGATACTGCCACACAATACCTGCCTTCCCGCTATGCTCCCTGAGGGCCAGAATTGTCAGTCACACATACTGAGCTGTAGGCTCAGCTACTGCACCAGAACTTCAGGTCTATAAATTCATTTCTGGGTACCACTGGACCAGTGCACAATTATCTGGTTACAAAGAACCCTTCATTCCCCAAAACCTCAGATTTTCACTTACAGAAAAGCTTAAGCAATCTCTAAATGCAAACACAGTCTCTTCCTATTGAAATAAGCTTCTGTTAACCTGACTTTCAAGTAAAAACCTTCACCGAGATAAAAAGCAAAAGTACTGAAGCAAAACAGGTCAAGTAGGCTGACAGCAGATGGAGCATAAGCATTTTGAGTAGGTGATCCCCAAGTAAAGAAAGGGTTTTTTCCAAGTTATTTTCACCCTCATTTTCTAAAATGCATTCAGTATGAACCAACAGAAGAAAGTTTTAGTCACAGAGAATATTTCACAATAAGGAATTCTCAGCAGGCATTTAAGAACAAGGATATGACAAGGTAGTGTACAACCAAAATAAGTTCATTGCACAATGCATAGGGCTTCACGAACACTGTACCAAGGAAAATAAGAGAAGATGAACCACTACAAGCAAAGCTATGCTTGTGATGCTAAATATGGAGCACAGCTGGGAAAAAAAAAATAAAAAAAAATTCCATTGCCTCCTGCCTTAAATGTCTTCTCAGGTGTCCCTCTAATCACATCTGCAGAAGCTATACATCTTCCACACTATATAAGTAGCAAGTATTAGACTATTTATTCACAGGTTTAAACTTTCCTCCTATTTTCAGGCTGTTCTCTTAACTAACTTCTTTTGATAATTACAGAAAAGACTGCTTTCTCTTTTGAATTCCCTCCACTTAATTTTCAGGGGAAAAGTAGCGAATGGGGGGAGTGAAAGTCAAACACACATTTTTCTTCATAGCAAAAGCCAGTGGATATCATTAGCTGACTCTGCATACCCACTAGGTATCTTCTGCTCTTCATTCACTTCCTTAACAAAAATGTGTAGCACCATGCCTTGTACACCTTGTCAACTGTTACTAGAGTTAAACAACAGATATCCTCTACTTCCGTTTGAATGATTAAACTAGGGCAGAAAACAGAATTGAGGCTAGGGTGAAGGGAGTGAAGGAAAGGAAAAGTCTTGGAGCATGCACAGTTTTTTGTAGTGCTTGCCCCAAGAGTAGACCTTGGCCTTACACAGTAACAGAGAAAAAGGCAGAGTTTGAAACCAAAAGACTAAACGACCCTGCTTTCATAACCATGCTGCAGTGGAGGTGAGTAATAAAACATGCATTGGGCTAGCCTGCCTCCAACTGTACTCTGTGGTGGACTGTGCCAGTTGAATTAGTATGTTCCATGTAACTAATCAGCATTATACATTTTGCTGTCAGTAGACTATAACAAGGCACATTTATTCTTCACAGAAGCAGTAAACATTTTTTCAGAATGGAAAAATATGCATCTACAGGTTATAGTGTTAGTGATTAAATATTTAAACATTTTATTTGCATTGTGAGAATAGCTGGCAAATGGCATTCTTATTGGCTGCAATGCAAAAGTAGTATATAAAAGGTTTAATAATTGCTCTTCAAAACACATTCCCACTTAAACGTTCCAAAACTTAACACTGAAAATGTTCATCCCAAAAGAATTTAGGAAAATAAAATCTCTCTTTTTATTAACTTTTCAAAGTTATGTCATGTTAGGGAACACATGTCAACAGTACAGGAATAACTAAGTGTAACTGACAGATACAAAGAGAAGTGGGTTGTCCTGCAAAAAAAATATCATCTACAAATATAATGTACTTTGAAAGCTGTTACAGTTCAACAGATAGAAACAGAGGGCAATTTTGGATACTAGCATAATTAAGGTTCATAAAAGTTGAAGAATTTCCTTCCATACAGAGTTCATCATCATTTTATAAAGGTGCATTTGTCAGCCTAGATTCACTAAAGCAAAAAGATAGGGTATGGCCAAAAACATGGCAATTAGCTTATTTTAGATAATTTCCCAATTCTGTAATGACAATTCTTTAGATAGGAAACCATTAAGCTAAACAAAGCAGCAAGCATCTCTCTCCAGCAGTATTTGAGATATGACTCTATTGTAGTAGCTCTTATTAATTCAGTACTGTATGATCATGTAGATATGCAAGAAATAAGAATATTCTCATATGCCACTTTTAATTGGTTCTAAAGCAGAAATCAAATTAGAACCATAACCTGACCAGAAATGTACTACTTGTTGCACAGATAACAAAATTTGCAACCAAAATAAGGAACAGTGGTGTTTCCATTAGAAGCTCAAGGGCCGTAAAGATAACCAGAGGGCTGGAGCACCTCTCCTATAAAAATAGGCTGAGAGAGTTGGGATTGTTCAGCCTAAAGAGAAGGCTCAGGGGAGATATTACAGCAGCCTTCCAGTACCTAAAGGGGCCTACAAGAAATCTGGAGAGGGACTTTTTACAAGGGCATGTACAGATAGGACAAGCCTTTAAGCTGACAGATGGGAGATTTAGATTAGATACAAGCAAGAAGTTCTTCCCTGTGAGGGTGGCAAAACACCGGAAAGGGTTTTCCAGGGAAGCTGTGGCTGCTCCACCCATAGAAGTGCTCAAGGCCAGGCTGGGAGGGACTTTGAGCAATCTGGTGGAGTGGAAGGTGACCCTGCCCACATCAGGTGGTTGGAACTAGATGAGCTTTAAGGTCCTTTCCAACCCAAACTATTCTATGGTTCTATGATAATTCAGAAGGTCTCCTAAAACAAACTGTAAAGTGAGATGCAAAAGCCTTGCCCAAACCCAAAGTCTGCTCTCACATGAATGCTGGAGGACATTAGCTGCTAGGTAGGTATTCCTTAGGTATCACTTAAGGATTGAGACATTTAAGAGTAACTCATGACACAGTATAAAATATATTAAAAGCATCCAATTAAAACCCCCAAAGCTTAAGCACTTCAACAGTGCATTCACTCTTTTCAGCCTTCAGAAAGAAAACCATCTGGTGAGATCTCTTGGCAGCTAAAGGTTTTATCTCACAATCAGGAGCATAAGAATGGCAAATATAAGCTTCCTTTTCTTATTTGGCTGTAAAATTTGCACAGGCAAATCTCTGCACTACACGGGATTTTCAGAGACCAGCACTGATACCTTCTTAAAACAAAGCAACTGTGCATGCAATAAAGACTTCCTGAAGTATCTCCTTATTTTCCAAACCCAAGATCCATTTTCCAATTCTCAGGTTTTCTGCCATTAAAAAAAAAAAAATAATCTGAACAGCCAAAAGCTGAAAAAATATCTTTGTGGAAAAGCACAGCTTAAGAATTATCAAATTAAAAACATGCCACCACATACCACAGCCACCCCCCAGCTTTTTCAATCATTTTTAACTCATCTATTCAATACTGGAAGAGAGGGTGAAAAGTCGTAATAAATAAAGTTTGTAAATATTCAAATATTAAAGCACTATGCTGAATCTTCATGTGATTATTTCCCCTTTTGAGATGAGAGGGTGGTCATGAATGATGAACAGTGACCATATTGTTTCATGATTTTAAGAGAATGGCAAGATTTGTTCCAATATAAGTAAACCTCTAAAAAACACCACCAGACATGTGAAAACACTATTTTATTCCCTGAAACAACTCAAAATAAACTTGAGCTGGCCAGCTGGTGTCTTGAAGTGGTTCACTACATATCATGCACTCGCTTTGCTTCCTTCAGTATACTGACTCAAATATAAAGACTGAAAGATACTGATTAATGAAAACGTAAAAAGAAAACAAGTATCACTTATTCAGGATTGTGTTAACATATACAAACTGCTTTGCACAGCAACTGCTGTTGAAAAAGAGCTTCTTCGAATATTAAGTAGTTTCCTATACTCAATAGCAAGAGCTTCTAGTCATCAACTCTTATGCAGAGATAAGACACGCGAGACCTTACTACCTAGTTACTCCTACCATAGTCACTTACATATGTATACAAATAAGCCTAAAATTCTAAGTTAAATAAAATATTTTTTAATAGACACGACTAGATACAGAAAGAGCTACTTAAGATCCTTAGCTTCCATCTTTCTTCTCTAACAGAATCCCAAATTGAACACTTTTCAAATCACTGTGCTCCTACTTGAGCAGAGGTACATCTTGTTATCCCTTTTCCGTTCACAAAGCACTACTTTTACACACAGATTTGATAGGTGTGCTTGTGTGCACCAGTAGAGAAACAGCTTCAGTCACCACTGACCATGGTTCAAACTGCCTCCACTTCTGTCAGATTAGCAACTGGTAAAGTTATTTAAAAAAATTATTTAAAACCAAATCCCTCTACTGACATTTTAATGAACTTCCTTGTCATTTAATCTCAACAACTGGAGTTCACTCATTCTTCCGTTAAAAGTCAGATATTGACTACCCATAAACCAGAGTACACAAATAGGTTTTTTAAAAAGAATTTCAAGGCTAGTTGTCCAAGAACCAGAAAACAACAAAACAATAGTTTAAGAGCATTAAAAGGAGCTAACAAAATTGAAGACGTGGGAAGACTAGAAGGAGAGGTGAGGAAAAAGGGGATAACAAGTCGCCTGGAGAACTGACTGTGAATTCTGAAATAACAGATAATACCAATTTGCATCTAATCTGTTGACTGACATTCAGAAAAGGAAAAACTGTATTAACTTAAAAAAAAACCCAAAACATCTGTTCAGAGACTAGACAATAACAGTGAAAATAAACCATTTTTCTGTATCTTTTAGAGGCAGCTTAGGACTTGCTTCCTTCACTTCATACCATATCTGTTGACATCTTGCTGGCGCTACATACAGAACAGTAGTTCAAAGTTTTTATGCTTTCAGAATAAACTCTTTAATATTAAAGCTAAAGCCAAAAAGCAGTTAAAGACAAAAATGCATTTTATTATTTATCCCCAATATAATACTATTTTTTAAAAAAATTCTGGTGGGAAGTCTCTTTCACCTTAAAACCCCATAGCCTGCATCAGTGAGATGCCATCTTGCTCCAAACTTCAGGAATACAAATAAACCCTTCCCTCCTAAAACCATGTAGCCACTGGAAAAACTAAACACATTAAATTATTAAAAAGCACATCCCTCCCAAACACAAAAACAAAACCACAAAACAAAGTAGAAGCCCACTAACTTTTCAAGAGTATTCATGTTTGTGTGTGTGTCTGATGTCTGCCTTTATTCTGCTTCTCAGAGCAGCAACACATGCAAACGTACATGTGTACGTGCTGTTGCTTTGAGAAGTAGCAGGACTAAGGCAGAAATCAGACATAAGTTTCTCTCTCTACATATATTAAAGTCATAAATAATAACTGTACCAAAGTATCACAATAGTTACCAGACCTGTCTTAGACATAGTGAACATAATTTCAGTTTCTTAAGGTTAGAGCTGTTTATTTTATTAAAACATACGTGCACAACATATAACGGAAGCTCTGAAAATTTATGTTACTTAAGTACTCCATGGGTGAAATGATCCAGACCAGACAAAATAAGAGCATTTATGTAGTTGCAATGCAGCATGCTCCATACATGCAACAGGCTCCTTTAGAACTGGACTAAGTTTAATGACAAAAAGTCTTCAATTCTTGTGAATTGCCTTTTTGTCTCACCAGGAAGCGATGCATACTTCAGTATGTACTAAAAGAGTTATTTTTGCAACCAAAACCCCACCTGCTGGAACACAAAAATCTGCAGAAGTACATGGCAACTTGACACAAATATACTGATTTTAAGAAGGAAAGCTTGGTGTTTTAGCTTTGTCTGAAATGTTACATACCAAGGTAAATGCATATGCATGGTGGCAAGAGAAAATCTGAGGGATTTACTGCCTGAATAGGAACCCCAATTTTACAGAGTTACACCTGAGCACTTTTTCCAATAATTTCAGACAAAATGGGGTTAACGTAATAGAAACAGTCACATTTACTTTACCATTCTTCAGCTGCTAGAATCTAAGCAGCAGAAATTTCTTTTTTGAATTTCAACTTCAAGTAAGTCTTTAGTATAGGTTAGAATTATATTAAAATTCCGAATATAAACCATACTATGCGCTTCTAGCTCCAACACACAAATCCTCTGCCCCTCTAAATGATTATCACATTATTCTTGCACCATAGTTAAGCCGTATCATAACTTGGTTTAATGTAACATTAAGAGTTAAGTCTCTCCCATAGCTTTCTCTTGGAATAAAAACACCAAGAAGTCAAGCAAAGACCTTTTATAAAGAAGTTCTCAGTTTTATTTTATCCTGTCCAGCTTCAAAAGCACTCAAAGATAACTGTTACAGACTTACCTATTTTCATGTCAACCCTATAAATGTTATTTATAGGCTTAATTATATTTCCAGTATACAACATGACAGATACTTCTCACTTCAGTTTCCCTTAGTAACCACAAATGTGAAAAGCTGACTGCAGCATAGTTTGAGGGTCATTTCAAGAACAGAACAGGCAGAGAAAGGCTCCATTTTCAGATACTGCTGCAGAAACAGATCTGTGCAGTAAAAGGTATAGATCTACAAAAATCATTAGAACACCAGAAGGTCAGTATCAAGATACAGCTCCCCCTCAACTTTATTCTGTTATTTCTCTTGATATCAACAGTTTATTAATAATGCTGAAAGCAGGGAACTTGCACATGATTTTATGATTAATGTTATTTACTGCTTCTAACTAGTTACCTAAAAGTGAATGCTAAGACCGATTAGCTTGTTTTTTGAAGAAAAAAAAAAAACCAACAAAACCAAACAAATAATAAAAAAAACCAAACAAAACCAAACATTACTTAGCTACTATTAGCTAATTTCCAATTTAATACCTGTCAAAATAAGCTATTAGATACACACAATTCTAAGCTTAAAAGATAATGCAAATTATTGTTTTGCTTATATTTTGTAATGAAACTAAGTTGGCACTTGCTATGCAACGACATTCTAACAATAAAGCAGTAACTTACAGAATATTCAATAGTCCCTCTAGGCTTTTGAAAAGACATTCGCCGCCCATCTTTCTTGTCTGGGGTCTTCTTCTGGCCAGTGTCTGAAAAAAATTGAGGCAACGTGCGTGTTAAATTCATTTTACTTTCTCAGTACTGTCACAGGCTGCTGACTACAGCCCTGTGGGCAGACATCTAATTCACCAGTTAAACAGCTTGCTCCCAGTGACTCTGTGTAACAGACAACCGGCTGCTGTAATAGGAACTTCATTCCTCTGCAATGCTTTAAGAATTTGACCAATACAAACCACTGATAACTAGGAATCAACTAACTGCTCTCCAGGAAGCTACTGATGAAGGAAGACTAAACAGGAGATTGACCCCATCAGGCAAGCAATGTTTCTGGAACTACTGGGTTTAACAGATGCTATATCACACCCATCCTGCTTTCATCTAGAAGGGAGGTGATCCTAGAGTCCCTGCACATTTGATCTAACCAGTGCAGATTTTTTTGTCACTGTTTGGTAAGTACAGAGCATTTAAAGCTTTTGTATAAAACAACACTAGTGTTTAACTTCAGAGTTATCCTGGCCATAGCAAATACATACAGCCTGCACAGATACAATATAGATCCTAAGTAAATAAACATCACAAGTTAAGAACTGTTCTTTTTATTGGGGCATTGTATTTTGATGACTTCCATTTCACAGGCCTGAACTATAATCTACCTTTTTATACTAATTGGCTTGATATTTATGATAAACGCAAAGCAACAGTGTATTTACATGATTCAACATAAAGCCTTTAATTTTACATCTCTAGAAAAAAGTGGGGGTTTTGACATCCATTTATATACACACATTAATTTTTGAAATTAATCTCTTAAATTAGGTCTTGGTCACAAAGACTCCACCTTGAATAGTTAAATACCTACTATTAGGGAGCCCAAAATATTTACATGAGACATGTTTTCATGCCACAATGGGATTAGTTATACTCCCATTATGATACATTCAAATTTTTGTTACCATAACTGAATACATTTAGTCAAATATTTCAAAACAAATTAATAAAAGAAATAAACCTTACAAAACAAATACTCGCATGAATTTCATATACTCCTTCCCAAAGTGCGTCATAGACAGTTGAAACTATCAAGATACAGGGTGGGGTGGGTGACAGACCAAACCAAAACCGGACAAAAGCCCCCCAAACAAATTATATAGGAAGTTCTGCAGTGCCAAAAAAGAGGGAGGGAAACATCTTACAATTGCTACAATAAGGCAATCTGTAGAGGACAACAATAAAAGTGATTTCTAGCAGACTCAACATACATAATCTCCTGGGGTATTTTTTTGATATAAGGGAATAAATATTGGAGTAATTCTACTTTTTTTATATCTTGAAAAAAGTCTGATGGAGAATGCTCCCATACCTACAAGATAAAAATTCATCTATAGATTATATTACTTATGGTAATATAGCTATGAATGACAATCAAGACTCTAAACCTACTTTAAAAAAATTCTAGAAATTCTGAATACCAAGGCACAGTAACTCTGCCTCCTGTCTTCATTCAAAACATTAAAAGCTATTCCTTCCCTTATTTACTAATTGCAGCTTTTAAAAAGTTACATAAATGAAACCTTAATTTCTGTTTATATTAGTAGCTTCTAAAGGCACAAGTAATATCTCTAGAGGAAATTAAGCCAACTCAGTAACGAATGGCATCACTCTAAGTTTGTGTGTAGACTTAACAGTAGCCAACATTCTCCTCTTCCAGGTCAAATATTTTGCTACTGAAGTCTGTACCTGACTCTGCAACAACAGATGCCTCCCCACAGGAAGCTATTGAAAAACTGAAACGACTGCTTGACTGTAGCTCTTCCAAATTTCTCAGCCCATATCAAAGCTTTGCTAGTAGCCTAATCATTTACTTGCAACAGCAGTCTGTTTCACATATTCCTAAGCAAAAGTCAAAGAATGTAGCTGAAAAAAGATAGACCTCATCCAGAATTCCATATATGTCTTAATTATATATGGAGCATCCCTACTGCAAAACAAGCATCTTCTTCCCCTGCTGCTGGCCCGCCGCCCCTCAGATAGAAATAGAGAAGCCATATACTACAAATGTATATACACACTTCATCCATACATAGCCCAATGCTGTTTGTGTCTGTTCATTTTCTTTCCTAACTGATATTTAAGCTTCCTTTTTCCTCTTGTTAGTTCACATATAAGTATCTAAAAAGTCTGCAGACAGGTGCCACTCAAGAGGTCAAGGTAAGTTATCTTCTCCAGTAATTGAGCAGCAGAATAATGTCTTGCACAAATAACCACTTCTGTTTCTTATGTCAGAAATAAAAAAAGGAAGGAAAGTTATTTGTTCTTCAGAGCAGGAGAACCTACTGCTTTAGACTTCAGGGCACTCTAACTTCAGGAAAGTAAGAACCACCAGGGAGAAGGGGTGGGGAAGGAAGGTCCCTGTTGGAGGCACCCTGGAGAAAAGCAGACGCCAGAGGAACTCCTACCACAAATTCCCCAGGAGCTTATTAGCTGCAGTTTATTGTAGGTTGTTATTTTTATTTAATGTTATTCCCTCCCCTACCTAAGACTAATTCCCACCCTTCCCATCAGTGCCCACTTTCATTCCGTCCCTCTGTGGTAGCATTACTTTGCCTTCACTATATGGATACGGATTCAGGTGTTTCATAACCTGATGAAAAAAGCCCCCCAAGTCAAGAAGAGCTGGAGGCAGACAGGGCTGATGCAAAAACTAAGGCTTTTGTACAGTCAATTACAAACCAGGGCTTTGACAGTACTGGCCACAGCTGTCAAAGCCCACACCTCTGCCACAGGCCGAGTGGTTGAGCTGCCAGTTCCTACAGAACACATCCATTTCACCTAATGTCTTAGAAACAAAACTAGGACGTATTTCAACTGTGAAAATAGGTCACAGTAGCAGAGACATGAATTCAACCTCGTTGATGGCATACTGCAAAGCCTCCAACTACTTCTCACTGAATGAGCCAGCTATTTATTTTTGAGAGATATGTAAACACATCTTTCAGCCATCCTTGTGCTCCTAGTATTCTAGGGAGCATGCGGAAGTGGATACATCATAGGAAGCAGTGGTCTGAAAAGACCTCAACACCAACGAGAATCAGTGTCATCCTTTCATTTTACTCATTTCCTGATGGCAACTGCTGCACAAAGCTCATCTCCTTAGGTTACACACAACCATTATCTTGTCTGCCAGCAGAGACTACCAAAGGCTGACATACTCAAGACCACAAGTATAAGAAAAACCTGGCACCACTGAACAAGCTGCACACAACCACAAGAGTCACCAGTAACTTGCTGGACATGGGATCTGTGGTGCTAGGTTAACAGATGTCTAGCTGGGCTGTCCTCTTTCACGGACACCCCCTTGTCGTGGGGAAAGAGCTTGCGTGCCCTTGTGAGGTTGTGAGCTATGCCGATGGTGGCATATGCCTCTGGTAGGGTCTCCCATGTCAGACAGGTCTCAACTGAAGGGTCAGACAAAGTGTGCCCATGGGCAGGATGGGCTCACTAGCCTTCGGGCAACCATCCTAGGAGAAGGAAAACTCTACCTTCAAACCCGGGCAG
>JANHGB010019879.1:0-11552 GCA_026283785.1 Coracopsis vasa
AGTATGGAAGCAGGAAATTCCAAGTGCAAATAAATCTGGATCAGTTCTGGTTAAGGGAGTTTGCTGCTGTGTGCAATTCCTAAATCAAATTGTTTGCTGCTACTTCAACAGTTATAAAAATATCAAATGAGTTAAAATCACTGAGGAGAAAAGATCAGAACAGCAAGTAAGTGATAAGAGGCAGAGCTCTTATCAAGTCACCAGTAAGGGAGCTGCTGGAGGCAATGGTTCCTAGCCCTACTGCAGAAGTTTGATCACTGGTTTCACTGGAGGCAAGGCGATATTTCCAGCACAGCAATGCCACACTGTACATCTGGAGATGGATCTGCTCATCGCTACAGGAAAAGCTGTTAGTGATTTGATTTGCCTCTTCCTGCTAAATACCAGAATGCTGAGAGGGGAATATCTGGCTCTTTTCTGAACAAGCCAGTGACTGAGAGTAGTACAGTTGAGTTTGCTCTGATAGGGATATCTGTCTGCCACCTACAGCTCCTTGTACCACCTGTCTCAGGTAGGCGTGAGAACAAGGCACCAAGACCTTACCAGAGAGATGTGATTAAGGCATCAACCATGCAGCAGAGAGGAAGCAAAGCTATTTCCTGCATCCCCTGAGGCTAGGATGAGATGTAAAGGGAAATTGAGATTAGTCTCAGGAGGAACTCTCTTTAGGTGTAGGGTAGAGATGGAATAGGCTGCAGAGGGCAGGGTGGAATTGTTAGTGTACTCCTCAAACATCTCACAAGGATAGTTCGGGTATAAGGCAGAGCTAGTTCAGGGGTGGGGAGGTGCATCAGATAGCTTTTTAAGCATGGGTGGCCCCAGCCTTGTCCCTGTAATGGCGTGGGAAACAAAAGGAAATACACTACGCTCACCTGACATGAAAAACATGCTAGTTTCCAGCTTGTGAAGTATTTCACCAAAGACAAACTGTTGATCGTGCATGTGGCAAAGGCTTTTTGCAAAATCGATCTGAACGTCCCCTGCCAAGCTTCAATGGGTCGCTGCATTGCTGGGATTGGAGTTAGTGCTGTGGCACAATTGAGTTCTTAGCAGTGCTTTAATAATCCGCAGTGGTGATCAAAGCAGGCTCTGTTACTGCTTTGATCCCTTACATGGAATTATTTTGATGAAGAATCAGAATCAAGTACAAGCTAATTTTGTCTGATGCTGCCAGCTCGCTGTGAAAGCAGGTGAATCAATGGGGTTGTTTCTTCTTTGCAAATTAACAGCCCTGTCCAAGTTATGCTACTGGAATGAAAGGTCATTAAGGCAAAAAGTACTCCTACGTTCCTGAATGCTACTGTTAAAGTCACAGAAAACAGCAGTTTTTTCTACTGCCATAGGGGTAGTACTAAATGCACTGTGCTAAGATTGTTTCTTTCCCTGCAGGATTATTTCCACCAGCTCACCTGCATCACAGAAAGGGAGAAATTTATTGTGCCTATTCGAGCGATAGGTGCCCGAGCCATCCTGGACTTCCCTGACCAGGTGAACTTCTCAGAGTGTCCAGTCAAGTTCAGCACTCAGAAAACTCTGCTGGTGCGCAACATCGGTAATCGGAAGGCTCGCTACAGCATGAGCACTCAGAGGTAAAGGAGCTTGTCTTTCTTGTGCAAAACACTGTTTTGTGATAATATAATTGATAGACAGCAACAGAAAGGAACTGGTGCATCTGAGCTGCTGTACTGCAGCCATAGCTGGAGATGGACAGAACACCTGGGGTTTGCTGTTGCTTATAGTGTTTTAAACATGATGCAACCTTTGAGAAAACTCTGCAAGGTGCAGTGAAGTTTTGTACTGCAGTGGTGTCTCCAAAGCAGCATCTTGCAAAACTGATTCTGTTAGATTGAAAGAGCTGACACAGGAAGGCAGCTTGACTGCTGATGGCAGATGACAGCTCTAGGAGCACAGTTTACGTAGCCCAAACACAGTGCTGAGAAATGAGCACACTATGAGCTGGTGAGAGAGACATTGAAAAATTTAGTAGCAGCTGTGTGTGTATTAGCAAGTGCAAACAGAGATCGTAGATCTAAGCAATGGATATTGAGGCCCTGGCAGTAACAGTGTGTGGTCCAAGAACTTTGTTTCCCAGCGGGTTTGGTCTTGTTCCTGGGATCAAATATTCTTAAGTAGAATGAGCTCTTAAATGGAGAGGAGCAGTCACTGGCTTCAAAGCTGCATCACAGCCCCAAAACAGAATGCTATTGAGGGCGCAGGTGAAAGATGTAGCCAATATCTGGTGCATGGTTTGGGGGCCTTTTCTTCTAGGCCTTTCTCCCTCCAAGATTTCCTGGAGCGAGCTAGAATATGTTAGTAGCCAGCTTGCAACCTCCTGATCGTAAATAACCTTCTGAAATGGTTACATACCAGTGTCAGCCAAGTACACCTATTCTCTAGGAGGCCACAAGCACACGGCATTCTTGTGGTCCCCTCATCAAATGCCTGATGTGAAGTCAGTGTCAAGTTGTGTATCCAAATAGCTCTTTCCCCACCTCTGTCTTCTTCAAAACCCATTCTCTGATTGTACAGCTGGCAGTCGGACTCTGGAGCCTCACTGCAGAGAACTGAATGCAGAGTGTGGGGAACATGAGGTCATGTTATACCATGGGATCTTACGAGGGCTGAGTCTCTTCAGAAGATCCTGTATGTTCTGTTTTTCTTCTACTGACTGTGATTTGCTTGCTCCTTGCTTGCACAAGTGAGCTGAAGTGAACTAGATTGCAAAAGGAATATAGTCCTCCAATTTCCCACTATAGTCCTGATGTCTCTCTTTGTGTTGCAGCCCTTTCTCCGTGGATCCCTCCATCGGGACTCTTGGGATTGGTGAAGTCATGCAAGTAACAGTGGTGTTTCACCCATTGAAGACTGGTGATTATTCCCGATCCCTGATAGTTCACTATGACACAGGTAAGAGCTGGGCGTTGCATGGTGCACCCTCTCTATGTCCTTCCAAACAGAGCCCTTCCTAAAAAGAATAATGTTAAACTTGTTTTGCAAGACTTTGCAGGCTACTTCTAAAATCTTTTCTTTCAAAACCTGTGCATGCTTCAGTTCTTAGATGTGAGCAGATAAGAGGCAAAGGCTGAGTCTGTCCTTGTTCTCTGTGTCCTGTGTTGCTTTGTGCCAGCCCATCCTCACGGAGACTCTGGTGTCAGCACAGTGTTCTGCACACAGTACCCGCCAGTGGCAGTCATCTACCCTCATTCCTGTTGTCCCAGCCATCTGAATTCCCTCTCCAGGTGCATCTTCCCTGCCCCCTTTACCTCAAAGAAAAGTGAAGAGTAGTTGGTGTTTAGGGGGTTGTTAAAGTGGATCCCCTCAAACAGGAATGAGGTTTTTGGAATCCTGTTTTGCTCAGGGTTGCTGAGTGGAGGAAAGCAGAACCTCGATTCTCCATTAGTGCACATATGCACTGTCTTATTCCTAGACAGTGTTGTGTGTGAAGTGTGGCATGTCTTGACAGACTCTTTCCAATGCCCACTGTCTCTTACACACCTCTGTCCCACATAGTGGTTCTCTGTTGTCTTGCCACAGAGCCTTTTTCTGTTTCCCTCTACCCATCTACATCCCACACTTCACAACATCAGGACTAAAGCAGCTGGGTCTATAGGGCACTTGGGATTTGACAGGAAGTGCTCACTGTATCCGAACATAGGTATAATACTTATACTAGGGAATGTCATTCCAGGATCAGGCCACAGAAATACTGTTTTAAATGTCGCTTCAAGAGTAATTGGGAAAAACTCAAGAAAAAGCTACAGCATTAAAATGCTTCTGTAGCCTTGCTTCAGCAGAGGTATCTTGTGATGCTGAACACAGCATTTGCTCATCTGTGTGAATGCATTTGGTGTGCATTTTCTCTTCCCTGAAAGAGAGGTTTGTGTTGTCCTTGTTCCTGAACTCCGGTCCTGGGAAGCAGGATGGCCTAACGTACGTGACACTGTGATGTTTTAGCTCCTCAAAGAGCATTTGAGCTGTCGTGAATTTGTAGAAGTTCTAAAAATATTCCTGTATCTTTCAAATGCTCTTTGTAGCCTTCTGAGTTTTCACAGCTTTGTTTAATACTTTTCAGTTAATGACCTATTCACAGAGAATGGTTAATGCTAACACAGAGAGAGGCTCATTGGTTTCTTCTTTAAAGAACTACTGAATTCTTTACATTACTGCTGCTAAGAGCATAATGATTTACATTGAATATTTGACCCTCTGTGCTTTACACGGCCTAACTCCTCCATTTCTCCATGTACATGTGTTTGGGTGTGAAAAATCTCAGTGCACATTGAAATAAAGGTGGCTTGGGATGTTATGGGCTACAGAACATCCCTATTCATCTCCTTAACATCAGGTTGTGGCACCAAGAAGAGTTTCTGAAGCCTGCCTGCCAAGTACACATGCAGATTTGGAAAGGGTTTATCACTCAGTGCAACTGAAAGTCCTTGGCCCTTCCCTGGTGTCTTTCAGCCACCCTGTGCGGCTGTGGGAAAATGAGTTTGTGGAGTTAACTCTAGTCTCAACCAAGTCAGGATTCATAAAGCTTAGTTATTCTTTTAGCCTTCAAGCAGTGTTCAAGTGAGATGCCCAAGCTAGGTGCCCTGTGTACTGCTGTTCATACATCAAACCCAGTTTGCTGGAGTCACAACTTTTATTGCAGCCTGGTAGTATAGCACAAGCTTGGTGTGGGAGGATGAGCTTTGCTCAGGGACACGTGGCTAAGGAGATATGTAACAGGTTCCCAGAGCTGTGCCAGGGGTGAAAAACAAATTCACCAGTCCCACAGCACCCAGAAACAGTAACATCTATGGCAAATGTTCCATGCAAGTGAAGGAGGCCAACAGAGACAAAACTTGCTGGAGAGATGCTGGGAACTGTGAAAGGAGAATCACTTCTGTGCTCAAAGCTCCCCAAATCCTGTTTTACATTAAATTCCAGTCTCCATGAAGTCCGTAGTATGGTATGATGGGTGGTTTTCAAGGTGTAGGACTCAATTCTGTGCTTGTATGTGGGTATCTGCAGTACCCACTGGGCCTCGTGACAAGATGCTACAATGTGCTTCTATTCCAGGAGATCTATTGTTCAGTACTGAAATTACTCTGTACAGTTTTTCCCCATTGGTTGCCACATCCCGTGGGATCTCTTTGTCAGCACAGGAAACTTTGGTAATTAATAAAGCACCCTTGAGCTTGTGCAGGGCTGACAGGCACTATATACTGAGCTGCTTTTATTGCCATCAGTAATAAGAGTGCTTATGGAGAGCATTTTGCTTTGGTGGCTCTGTGAGACTAATACAGAATCAAAAGCCTCGGGGCAGATCTCACCCTGTTAGAGGAAAGAGATCAGAGCCAGTACATATAGGAGAATTTTAGGAGACAGCAAGAAGATATGCAAGAAGAACCAGCTGTCAAGCAGAAGTGTACACTCCATTACTGTCCTGTCTGTCCTTGATGTGGAGCCCCAGAAAGCAGCTTTCCCACAAGAGAGGAAACATGAGGCTCAGGAGTAGTTCTTGGTGGTTTTAGTCCTGCTGGAAGCTTCCAGCCTTGTGCTAAAAGCCTGCTAAAGAACCAGCTGCATATTTGGCATTTGATTGTTTTCCCTCAACTTCCTACACAGCTTATGGGAGGGCTGACAGTTCTGAGCAGGAGCTCTCCTAAAGCAAATCTCAGCTTGTTTTGCTGTGTATCACAGGCCAGGCTCAGAGCATCCTTTGTGGCTTTGCACACCCAGGGCAAGGAAGGGAGAGCTCAGCCTCAGCTCCTTGATTATTTCTTCAAGGGCAGGTAGAAGATGCGGGTCGTATCTGCCTCCGGCTCCATAGTAGCCAATGAGTTTGAGTTTTTCTGCACAGGGTTTATTACTTGTACAAATTGGATGGAGTAATGTCTCCCCTCCTGAGCCCTGGAGAGCAACACTTGCTCTCTGCCAAATTTAGGTTATTCCTGTACAGGAGAAGAGAGCAGCTAAGCATGTTTCTCCAGTGCAGCACACTAGGAGCTGGAGATGCGTGAGCTTGCCCTGCCCTGGGTGAGGGGAAGGCTCTGCCTTGCACACCTGCTTCTGAGTTTTGCTCGCTGACCCTGAAGGTACGGGGTCCCCAGCAGCCTTTCCTCTCCATTGCTGTTTGCTACCTGTAGGACCAAATGTGATCAGCCTCATGTTGATGAGCACTAGGCTGCAGCATGGAGAAGCAGGCCCTGACCTGAGACAGTATCCCACCAGACTCCCAAAGAGCCTCCATGTCTAAATGGTTTCTGTTGGCCATTTAAAAACTTGGCAAAGGATTTTCTGTCTGCTTATTGCAGGTGCTGATACTTTATACACCTGATTGGTGATGGGCTTTTATAGTTCAAATCAATTAGATTGATTGGTGAATGTAGTTGTTCTCCAAAGTGTTTATGTCAATACAGCCAGTAGGTAGCAACTGTTTCCTGCCTTTGTTCCCCTTTTCGAGAACTGTTTGTAATAATGTTGACAATTTTTTAATACTATTTTAGGTAAGGTTGTTCCAACTCCTTGCAAACAGAGTATGGCCTTTGCCCCTCTCTAGGGCCTTGTGTTTCAAGACGAATGGTCTGTCATTGAGGGTATGTGAGGGGGAATTAAGTTTGTGCTTCATTTGCTTGAGGCTTTTTTTGCAAGAGCTTTATAGCTCCACAACAGTGTAACACTCCTCCTGACAAAAGGCCTGCTAAAGCAACCCATAGAGTTGGCTGCATGAGCACAGCTGGGGGTGTGTGTCATAGAAGGGTCATTTGGAAGTTAAAAACCTCCTTTTGACTGTTTTATTCGTGCCAGGTATGCACAAAAGCAGATTTCCCTGTGATGTCACATCAACCATTTTTAGCACGTGACAGATTTCTGGAAGAATGTGGTTTTCATCTCTTTGCAGGTCACCCTGGGGCACAGCTTGCCTACTCTATCATCAGTGGAAATCACCAATATGTTCTTAAGTCTCATTAAGTCTGGATGTGTTTCAGGGCAGAACTGACCCTACATTAGCCCCCTTTCCTTGTGGATCAATCAGCATCTGCTGAGAAGCAGAAGAGCAGCTTGAAGGTTGATTGATTTATTAAGTAGTGTATTGGTCATATCTTTGCCAGGCAATCAGAATGAATCTCACTGTAAATGTTGGCACCTTGGTGATAGATCTCTACAAACGCGCACAGAAATAAGGTGCTTAAGGTGATATCAGGACATCCTCATGCTGTACCACATGCAGCTGTCAGGATGTGATAAATGTCTGATCTGTGGAACTGCTGCAGCTAAAAGCTGTAGCTCTTTCTTCAGCAAACCTGTGGTTTGCTCTGTTCCTTATACTTCCATCAGCAAATGAGATGAGCAGAGACTTCCATGTGCTTTGTTCCAGGTGAAGATATTCACACAAGCCTTTATGGAGCAGCTGTAGATGTCAACATCAGGCTAGACAGGAACTCCTTGACAGTTGAGAAGACTTACCTCACGCTGTCAAGCCACAGATCCGTGGTCATCCACAACCAGAGTGAAATCATAGCTCACTTCCAGTGGAAGTCTTTTGTTAACCAAGAAGAGGAGAATCAGCAGAACCTGAGGTTTGTTTCAAAGATTCATTTCGGTAAGACACACTGCCCAGGCCTAAGAGAGGTGTTGGTGCTTTTGAATGGTTTAGACCAAGGAAACCCATCCACAGCACCAGGGTACATGTCCCTGGGCTTCAAGGCAATGTAGCTTAACACTTGCCATTCCAGTTCCAGCCATACTCCATCTGAGGATGATGTTTTGGGGAGGAAAGGTTGATTGCAACCACTGGATTTCCTCAGAGAGCAAATTCGCATCTGGGAGCTGCAAACTACTGAGGTTCAGAGATCCTTGGGCTATGGAGGGCCCGTGAGGCTGAGGAAGGTTTCAGCACTCGTTACCTGGGACTGCACTGAGCCTGAGTTCCTTAGTTTGCTTTTGAAGTGCTTCAGGATCCTCTGGTGGAAAGCAGGACAAGCAACAGAGCAGATACAGTTTCCTTATCCCTGTAGGTCCAAAAAGGAAGAAAAAAAGTGTGATGCTCGTACCCTGTAGCTGAAACCCACCTGCTTCTCCTCTTCCCACTGAAGCACTGCAGTGTGTGCTCCTCAGTCTTTTTCTGACCCCCCACAATAGCCCTATGATAGGAAAAGACAGTTGAGGTTGTTGATGAAATCTCTATTGGTTGGGGCAGTGGCTTTGAGCCAGGAGGCTCTCTTGAGGTCTGCTAGCTTTCAGAAACCTCTTCTTAGCTTGTAAGTGTGGAGTAAAACTACCTGCTGTGCTAGCAAATGACCAGTAATAATCAGATCCATTTAGGAGCCTGTGGCTTGTGGTCAGTCGCTTGCTGAGCTGCTGCTATTCTTCCCCATGTGCTTTGCTGCTCCTGCATGTATAGGACAGTCTCTGCAAGTATGTTGCTTACTCAGTTTCATGCTTGGTTTGTCTGTCCCCGTGGCTGCAGGCTGCAGAAGCAGGAAGAGGACAGGATGGATTGTGCTTGCAAGGAGGGTGGGGTGGACCCCACTCTCCAAGAGCGCCTTTCCCTTCTCATCCGCACCTTTGAGAACCAGGTGACAAAGGTGCAGGAAGACTCCATGCTTTCCTCCGATGATGTTTTCACCATTGAGCCAGTGGTAAGCAATAGCTGAGCACAAAACTTTCGCTGGCTGAGAGAGCTTGTTGCAAAAAGCATTTCTGAGCAGCGAGCTCCTGACAGGCAGCAAGAGCCTACCCAAAGTTGAGCTCTGCTACTAGGGCTATAAATTAAGAGCACTTACTAGGTGTTCTTACAGTGTTCAGAAGTATCGATTATTATATGTAAGGGCACAACCTTACACATAGCATGTGGGGATTAACTAGGGATATTAGAGTGCTGTCAGTTCACATAGTGACCCGAAGAATGAAATGGCCTCTGAGGAAAGGAGGCCAAATTTAATTTTATGATCTCCAGAGAGGAGAAGCACTCAGCTATCCCATCAAGACACCAAGGCCTCGTCTTTGTAAAGAGGCACAAGTTTAATCATGGAAATACCAATCCCTTCATATAACCTGGATTTATACCATGTCTGAATCATAGAATCCTAAAAAGGTTTGGGTTGGAAGGGACCTTAAAGCTTACCCGGTTCCAACCCCCTGCTATGGGCAGAGAAACCTTTCTCTATACCAGGTTGCTCCAAGCCCCATCCAACTTGGCCTTGAGCACTGCCAGGGATGGGGCAGCCACAGCTTCTCTGGGCAACCCCTGCCAGTGTCTCACTACCCTCATAATGAAGAATTTTTTTCCTAATATCTAATCTAAATATCTCCTCTGTCAGCTTAAAGCCATTCCCCCCTTGTCTTATCACTACGCATCCTCGTAAAAAGTCCCTCTCTAGCTTGCTTGTAGGCCCCCTTTATGTACTGGAATCTCCCTTCAAGTGTCACCTGTGAGCCTGGACACAAGGCTGGCCGGTTTAAATGGACTTTGTGAGTTCTACTGCATATAGGCACAGGAAAGATTTTACTTTTCTGTTGATGCAATCAAAACCCCATGTCCTTCAATCAACCAGTGCTCTCATTCTGAGTATTTGCATGGTCTGAAATGAAGGATGCCTTCTGTCTTGAGCAGTGCAACATCCCTTCTTATACTGGAGTAAAACCCTACAATAATACCAAACTCTTATTTCTTTTAAAGTAGGTGAAACTCGTTTATTTTTTCCAAGGAAGAGTAAAGCTGAGAGCCACCAATGTCAGCACAACTGCAGTTTCACCCCTCTGTTGACTCATATGAGTGTGGGTTGCAGGCTGGGGTCCCCAGTTTGCTTCTTCAAGCGTGTTGTCATGTGAGGCTTCATCTCAGCCAGTTGCTTGCTGGATAGAAATATGAAATATGTTTGATCTGACAAAGGTGTTTGCCCTAGGTTTTGAGAAGAATCCAATTGACTTTATCCTTTCAGATTTCTTTTTCCTTATTGTTGGTTTGTTGGTGTTTGGAATGGTTTTCTTTACCTGTTATTCACTCTGTTCTATTGACTTCCAGCAGGCTGTGCATTAGGATATTATTTGCAGCTGCAGCCCAAGAACTCACCATGTTATAGTCGTTTCATTTTTGTGGGGGCTCTTCTTTGAATTATAAGTGCTCAGTTGATGGGAAGTACTATAATTATTTGATATTTATGCTGCAGGGGTGCTGGAGGCTCTAGTCATTTTGAGACTTTTGGACTAAGTACTGAGGATACCCAACAGCAAGCAGAATCAAAGCCACACTTTGCAGACAGAAAAATAACTGTTCTTTTCATCTTCTTCTAGAGTATTCTTACAGTTGTCAGAAGTGCATATATTTATGTCAACAGATATTTGCAATGCTAAGGGCTGAAGGAGCATAAGTGGTGACTTTGTTTAAACCAGTTGCAAGAAATGAGAGCCTTTAGAAACAAGGGATGCCTCCAGAATGTGCAACAAGGCTCCCTGGGACTGAGTGCCAGTGCCAGGACTCTTTGAGAGAAGATCCTGAGGAAGCAGCATACAGTTACAGGCACTGGTAGCATGGCCCAGACTTAGATCCCTGAGTAAGAGCATGATGAGGGAAAGAGCTTGTGAGGGAAAGAGCTTGAAAGAGGTGTGGAGCTGAAAGCAAATCTCATCTCTTCTTGTTTTAGCCTGTGCTCAGGGAAACAGGAACATGTGCACCTTGCAGAGAGAAACAGGCCCTCTGCTCCTTCCTCTGGTCATCCATCAGCTGGAACAGCCTGTGTGTGCTGCCTGACCACTTCAGCTGCAGGGCAGAAGCAGCCCTCAGTGGCAAGGAGTCTATTCTCCATTGGTCTTCAGGCAGGAGGGCTTATTCTGCAAGGTGCTGAGCACCCTGGCTCACCACAGTACACCAAATACTTATACGCATGGAAAGGGGAAAAGTACAAGAGGCAGCTCCTTCATAACCAAGAATGGAAAAACCCATTTGATTTGCTGAATCTCTTCTGATCTGAGTAAAAATGTTCATGTAGCCATAGCGATACAGAGATACAAGGGAGAGTTTGCAGAAGAGAGGTACCTTTTCCTTAGATCAGCTGGTACCTCTAAAGAAATCCTGATTGATTTGCTAGAGTGTGAGCCATTTTGGTTGCTTCAGTCTAGCCCTAATTTAACACAATGCCTCTACCAGGTGCCAGTAAAGGTAAGGGACTTAGAAAGGTTTTTTTGCAGCAGCTTCCAAGCTCTCTCACAGTTTTTGTCAATGAGTATTGCTTGCTTCTTGCTCTTCGCTGATGCTCTCAATAAAGACTTACAGGGCTGTGCTTGAAAACAAGAAATGTGACTTTTGAAGATAAATGGTTTGCTGTGTCCTTCTGTTTCAGGAGGGAGATGTATGGCCAAATTCTTCAGCTGAAATCAAGGTGATCTTTAAACCCCAAGAAGCCAAAGTCTATGAAGAAAGAGTCTACTGTGACATCTCAGGTACAGCTCCTTTCTCCTGCTCCTGTTACCCACAGTGAAGGCACAAACACTCCTCCAGCCCACTCAGTTCTCATGTAATTGCTGGAGTGGTCAGCAGGGCAGTGCTGGCACATGCCCACTGTCCT
>JANHGB010019880.1:0-11518 GCA_026283785.1 Coracopsis vasa
CACACACACACTTTGAACCACTCTATGAAAGACTGAGACTGGCTGTTCTAGTTTGATCAACTTTGTAAGTTATGCCATCAAAATCTGCACGGTTACCCTTCCACAAAAGCTGGGACCTCTGTTGTACCTCCAGTCAGGTACCCAGTCTTGAGCTGCAGGCATTCAGGGAAACAATTCATCATTTCACTTGTGTTGGACCTTCCTACCCAACCCCAAGTTAATGGTGCAGATTTTGTTTTCCTACTGAGTTTGGCTGGCTGGCTCAGGCTCCTAGCTCTCACTTTTTGCTCTGCATTTTACCTGCAGCTTTAAGTACACTGTAGTAACAAGTAGTTTTCCCTGCTGAGGGAACTCAATGGTACTTATGGGCTGTCATGAAGTTGTCCACTGACCTTCTCTTTTTGCTCCTGCAGTGCTTCAAAGGCTCTGGTAATGCTCATTATCAGTGTTGTGTAGTGGTCACAGTGCATTCCAAGAGTCAACAGTATGTTGTAAAAAAGCCAAAAGCCAGCACCTGTGTGGACTGCCCCTTGTATCCAACAATAAAGTAACCACTTGGAGAACCTTAACCTCATACTGACTGCTATCATTGTTTTCTCCTGTGTCAACATCACTTAGCTTTCTCAGTTTAGGTTCAATGGATATTGAAGACTGCATAAAATATAAAAGAGAAAATTCTCAGGGGAAAAGAACCCTAACACATCATCTATAATTATAAACTGGGCATTGTATTTATCATCTTAGACTGGGTACAATTTTATGTTAATATAGAGTAGTATCACTCCTTCAAGAAGATAACTTTAACCGATTCCCTAACAGAAATGAACTGTCATTTACAGGCAAGAAATGAATATTTTGAAACTTTGCTTTGTATTTCAATTTTGCAAAGTGCAGGTTCTGGGCTTCCACCTTTGGGAGACTTGTTTCTTGTGTAATCCTGTAGTAGATGGGCTGCTTGGGAAGTGTGGGTGACCCAAAACAACATAGGAGGAAGGTGTTCCTATCCTCTGATGGAATCAGAGGGATCCAAAGGGCCCAGGGGGAACCACAATCAGCATAAACTGCAGTCTTGGTGAGAGCTTGAAGTGATGTCCTCTGACAAGATATGTTGAAAATTTCCAGGAAATAAATGTCCACAGCTTGTTTTACAGAAGATACAAGACAGATGTGAGGGAAATCCAAGCATGTTTTCTATGCCTTGGAAATGAATTGCTTCAAATGAGTCCTCCTGGGAAGTTTAGTTTACTTACTGTGTAGAAGTTACCATTACCTTATCTTTGTGTTAGTACATCAGTGGCTAGCAACTGGTCTAGCTGTACCAGTGCAGTTGTGCTAAACTGCTGTTTACCTGAAACCTAGGTGATTTCTACTAATGTTCATCGCAGCTCTATAACTGTGTGGTGTGTTACATTGCCTGAGTCTTTTACAGAACTCTTGAATAACCTTAGTTGGAGCATTCAACCTTTCTAAACTTGAAGGATAGCACTAACACCCTACGAGCGGTGTGGCAGGGGGAGAGATTCAGCTAATATTTGTGGAAGAGTAGGAGTCTTTAGAGGCATAAGAGTCTTAGCTAATATTTGCAGAACACTTCGAGATCTTGGGATGGATGCTGCTACCAAAGGGTAAAGTGGTATTCACATGTTCTGTCATGTCTGTGTTGTTTACAAATAGAATAGAATGATGTTTTGAAAGTCAGAGACCTTAAGAACAATAGTGGGTTTGAAGCACTCATTTATTTTTACCAAGTTCAGATGCCTGGCATAAACTAGCCATTTCATTTATATAGAAGATCTGATCAAACGTTTTGGTTGTTTAAAGGAGCTGTTTTTCTTGTTTTTAGGCTGTTGAAATGTCAGATGGTAAAAACAAGCAAGAGTCCCAGATGGGGCAAGTGGAAAAGAAACGTGACAAAGATGGTAATGGGAAAGCTTCAGATTCTCACTTGACTGGGAGTCCCATGCCCTCACCTGTGACTTCCAAACCCACTCTGTGCAAGCTCTTGTGCAAAGCAGCATCTCTTACATGAAGTTCTTCATTACCATGGTAAGCAAAGCCAGTAAAGGTTTATTTTCGCTGATCACTAGTCCATCCATGCTAGGAATTGTTTGGGAGCTGGCGTCTCATCTGGGATACTCAGCTTTTATATAGCCAAGTAAATCATAAGCGCTCTGTTTTAGTGACCCCAAATTTGAATTAAGGTTTCCTGACTTACATTTACAGGTCAAGGAAGTGCCCAGTAGTTTGATCTCATTCACTAGCGTTCATGCTGTGATTTGCACCAGCAGATGGATTTCTGTCTCCATAACTTCTAGTGATGATACAGGCTAAATCTATACTTGAGTAATGGTGGAAGACAAGGGATATAAATGCTGCAAAATCCCTGGTCACTGATGGAGAAGTAAAAGCTGGTAAAAAGGGATCTACCTAATCAGGCAGCTCATTTAATACAAAAAAATTGTCTCAATTCCTCTAGTCTGTGGCCAGCTTTCTTGAAGACAAAGGGAGACATAATTTGTACTGGCAAAGCTAACCCTGACTTATAATCAGAGTAAACAGTTGGTGCAAATTGCAGCTTTTGTTTACACTAGCTATGCTAGTCACGGACGGCTGGAGTTGCAGCAAATTCCTAATGTATGTTGCTGCCTAATTTGTTATATTGGTGGTGGTTTATTCCCTAATGCTGAAGAAGCAGAACACAGTAGAGGAGACTGAAATTACCTTGCAGCGACCAACTGCAACACCTTTTTTCATGGTGGTAAATGTAATATGGGAACGTACAAAGATGGTGTCAGGGTGTGCATGGTCGATCACTGCCATTTATTGTGTCAATCATTTATTGCAAAGGCTCAATTATGAGTGCTTTAAATTCCTGAGAGAAGTTACTTGACACCTTGCAAGGCTGTGTCCTTAGTTTATGTACCAATCTAAGGGATGGGCAAAGAGACTTTCTGGAGGGAAAAAAGTACACTGAAAGCCACTAATCTGTGGCATGTGTGAATGTGGTCTTTAGTTCTGTCCTGGAGAATGCTGTTCCAAAATACCACCTCCGGAGAGCCTTACTCATCAGCAGAGATATTTATAAACTGCCATCAGTGGCTGTCCATGAGCTATTGTACCCCAAAGACAAAGGGAGGGGCACAAATAATTATTCCTAAATTCGACAGTTAAGAACATGTGATGTATGGAGGAATGGAGCTAAACCCATGGGATCGTTACTGTCTAATTAATGGCTCTTTGTTGCTGTGCCATAGACTGCACTGTGCTTTGAGCAGCAGCACTCAAATAGGCAAGTTCCCTGTGCTTAGGTTTGGAACTTGCCAATTCAGGCTTCCTACATACTCCCAAAAACTAATCTGAAGACTTCAGTCACATAAGACTCTGCCTGTATGAGTCAAATAACATGAATGTATGAAATCAAGCATGTAAGCACACTCATAATAGCCTTCATTTTAGAGGTTAATATTCAAGTGGTTAAAACCCCAAGTATAATGATTATATGAGAAAGTAATTATTTACTGACTTTGAATCCAATTCTGGGAGGCAAATCAGAAGTGCTTTGGGGGCTAAAGGTATAGACAGTAACTTGCAGAACTGAATCTTACTTTCTAGCGGACAAAATAATCTGGCTTTGTTAATTACAGTAATTTCTGTCTAATCCTTTTGCTCTGCATTTCTTTGTGGAAAGCAGCTTTATGTCCTCTGAGCAAAGATGATCAGGGCAAGAGGAAGGTGGGGGAGGCTGAAACCATCTAAAATGCTTCTGGTTCTGCATTTTGCTACTGACATAAAAAGCCACTCATGTTGAAGCTTGTGAGCTTTCTAGGCAAATGAATATGTGAGGTATGGGGACTTCACACAACTCTTACTGTATCTCCTTACACATCTTCTCGTATCTCAGGAGAGACTACCAGTAGCTCTACACTTTTTCCCCTCCAGCTCTGCCTTTTGTGTCAGCTGTTGATACTAATGTGTCACACAGAATTAGCTAGATTTTTCTATTCTTCTCTTTTTTTCCACTTTCCTTGTTTAACATTGCTCTAAATTTAATGTAGTTTCAGGAAAGCTGCTGAAATAACACATGTTCAACAAAGAATCCTCTTAAACATGTTAGAAACTTCTGTAAACCAACAGATGATTGCAGTAACCCATGAGGCTCCCTGTGCTTCTGCCTTGGGTTCTGTTGTAACAGCTTAAGATCTTTGAGATCACTTTGGTAGTTTTCAGCATTTTGGTGACTGAGATATTTCTTGCTCAGAGCTAGCAGGTCTTCCCTTGTGATGAAACTTATGACAGACTGTCAGAATGTCATGGTGTCATGGCTGCCTTGTTGCCATCTGCATGAGAAATGCTGGGACATGAATGATTGTTTTTTTGGTTTTGTTTTGTTTGTTTTTTTTGCCAGATAGAGGATAGGTAATGGACTAGATAAGTAATTTTGATTTGTCTACTATGGAGTACAGAATCTAAAGCAAACTAATGTTAACGGTTTTCTATGGAGGCACCATCTACACATTTGACATGGATCTGATGATCTGAAAATGAAGCAGAAGTAGTTACATTTTAACTGTGGCCTTTTATTGTCAGGTTTATTTTCCTGTTCTTTCACAACATTTTCTTATTTTAGCCACAAGTGTTTGACCAAGCCATAGAAGGTCCATGTCACCAAAAGTACAGAGAAAACTTCTCAAGCTTCTGGATTTTGTCTGAGAGATTGTGAATGTAAATATGGGTTTTGGCTGTGGTGATGGTGTGGGTGACATGTTGTTGGAAAGAAGACATGGGAGGGCTGGAAGAACTGCAGCACAGTGGTGCATGTAAGGTGTGTGGATACAGGACAAATGCCCAAGCAATTGGTTTGTGCTGGACTAGGTGCTAGTGTTGCTTAGCATGCAGCTGGTGTTTGGCCTAGTGCATCTACACTTAGGTGTATATTTAGAATGCAGACCTATTTCTAGTCTATAGTCTTTCTGAAGTGATTTCTAGATAAGTCAATTATCTCAGTCCTCTTAGAATGGGATCTATTAATTACATGAATTCTAAGCATAGAGCAAAGATGATCAAAGCAGATGGTGCAATGGGATACTGATGCACAGTGTGGTTTAACACTGATGATGTCTGTTCACTGTTTGTGAAATTCTTTGAAGATGAGTGATATATAATGTTTCTAATTGATTATATTACCTAGAGTGTTATCTGGAGGGCATTTAATGGGGATTCAGGATATCTGGCTCCGTTCCTTTGTATTTCATTGGATAGCTGAGCAAGTTAATTCTTCCTGTGCCTAGCTATTCCGGTATTAAAATGCAGATAGTCACCGATAAAACTGAGATAATTGCACTGTCCTTTTTGAAAAGTACTTGGAAACCTACTGATTACAAATTGTGGATGCATTTTTTGGAGTTATTACTGTTTTCTTTGTTTAGACAAGATAATAATAACAGACATGTCAACGTCAGTGAATCTGTGATTTGCTCAGAGCAGGCAATGAGAGATGGGAACTTGAATCATTATTGATTTCGATTTAAAGGTCTCTGCTAGCTGTTTCTTTAAAGGAAACAATAAAGGCTGATGCCAGAGCTTTTCTTTTTGCTGGAACTTGGTGCTTCTCTGCAGTGCCTATTTCTAGTTAAAAAAATCCTAGCAGTTGGCAAATGACAAGTCTTCATTCTAATAGGTGGCACATCACTCTTGTCTGAGAGTGTAAATGTTCTGTACTTAAGAATCTTTGCAGGTGGTATCCTAGATTTAGCGGAGACAAGAATAACAACTATTGCCGTTCCTGACAATTCTGAGGTCTCTTAAAGCTATTTGAAAAGTGCAGAAGTAGGTGCTGGCAAGATCAGGTTTAGGTGCTTTGGAAAGCCATTTTGTGCTAAACGGCTGTATATCAGCCCAAGACATCACCCACAAAATGTCATCCTTCGAGAGAAGGCCTTTTTTTCCAAGTCTTAAATACAGCTTCCCATCTTGATACTTTCTGGAAAACTTGTGCTTCTATTTGCCATCCTGAAGAGGTGCAGAAAAGAAGTCCCTACCTGATCTTGAGTTAGTGGAGGTTAATGTGGCTGGAAGGAAGGTGGCCATTTATACCGGTAAGAGAACGGATAGCTGCTGGAGGAGCCAGCATCACTGATGGAGAACTGCCATGATATCCTCTCTCACTCCTATGCTATTGTTATTCAACGTGCCTGAAAAGACAGTTAAAAGGAGGAGAAATCTTAGGTTAGAATTACTGCAAGGCATCCATTTCCATTACAGTGTTGTGGTAGCAAATGCTTGCCACTGTTCTCCAAGGTTGGATCTGAACTCTGGACCAACTCATTTCATGGCTGATTTGCTGCTCAGGCCAAGCCCATAACCAAAACTCACTTTCTGCTTTTTGCAGGAAGTGATGCTTCACACAAGAAGCAGTGTTGACCAGTTGATCTTAGTGCAGATGAAGACAGAAAAGAGCACAGAAGACTGAGTAAATGGCTTTCCCACTTGTAGAACCTGGTCTTTCTAAAACAGTATTAAGATCTTCCAACCCAGCAAACAGCGATCACTACGTGTGTTTTTTTTCCCAGATGTCACTGAAATACCTTCTTGTTGCTAAATCCCAGGTTGAAGGTGCCAAGTCTGTCTTTTACGTGGTCTTGGCCACAAGAGGCAAAAACTGATGCTGCATTTCCTAGTGCTGGGTGATGTTTGAACACGCCCTGAACCTCAGCCATTCCCTTCTCCAAAGAATTTGTGACTGGAACAGACCAGACAAAATGGGGAGGGAAAAGCTCCTTTTCCAAAGCTAGTTTTAAGCTGGTGTGGGCACAGAGGAATCTGCTCTTTAATACATTGCTATTATCCAATTGTTGTGGACAGCATAGGAAATATACCCAGATTCCTGCAAGAACCGATTTGATCATTTGGCAGCAAGAAGATATGCTGCCAACAGGCTTCTTCCACCTTCTTTTGGGAATGCAGTATCCTCAATACAGGCATCTCTTAAATTGTCTGCTCTTCAGGATCTATACCACTGTACCAGACATGCTCTGAAATGCGGGGAATTTCTGGCAGAAGATTGGAATACAGATCTGTGGAGTTCCCCATACACAGCGACTAGATTTCTGCTCTCTTGCTTGGCATTCTACCCTTGCCATTGACTTTTTCCTCTTGCTTTCACTTCTTGAACTTCTTTATAGGGGATCTGGGGGGGAGATTAACTTTTTTAAGGATGTAGTTAGGTGGTAACTCTGCACGGTCATAGTGATGTTTGGTCTGGCATGTGGAAGCCCTAGGGCTGTCATCCGTACACTGAAGCCTCTAGAATCCTGGTAACCACATTGAAATTATTTTGTAATAGCTGGGTGCAGACTGCCATGGCAGTGTAATTACACATCAAATATTGCAGGTTGCTTAGCCTAATGATAGGCTGAGAGCCAACTGGAAACAACAGTTAAGTGCAGGTCCCTTGAGGGTAGGGAATGGTGCTGTGATCCCCTGATGCTGTCAGCCCATTCACATTCTTCCAGGACCACTGGAGATAATACCTCCTTTTAGGAATGATACTCAAGTTAGCACTTGTCTGTCCTGGCAATCATGCATATTTGCTTTATTTTTTAAATAGCCCTAGCAAAGAAGGGTGGCAAAGGGCAGATGCAATGTGACCTGCTCTTCCTTATGTGAAGGGTAGCTGTGTTACTGCAGATGTCAGGTTGGCTCCTATGGCAGTTTTCCCTTTGGTATGGCCTGCTGCCATACTCCAGGTCCTGTGCTTTGTTGCGTGTTGTGAAGGTGTGTCAAAGTGGCTTTCAAGCTGGTTCAGATGAAGTGGTGGCTTGTGTAAGGTTTGAAAACGTTTGCTGGGCATCCCTGATGAACAGCAGTTGTCATTTGTTAAATGTTGATGCCTTAATTTCTGCCTGCAGACAGAAGTTTTTAAAGCTGCCTGTTTAGTGGCTACCAAATACAGGTAGTGCCCATGCAGCTTTCAGTGAGGTGCTCTGGGACCTAGGAGCTTTTGAGATTTCTCTGTTGACAAATACTGGGAATTGGGCTACCTCAAAATACCTGCTTGTAGCCCACTAGTCCAATGATAATTAAGTTTCTTTGAGCCTTCAACATTTTGCCTCTTTCCCCAGACATTAAAACTTAAAGTATTAATTTCTTCTTCAGAACATGAGCCCTGTTGTCATCAAGCTGAGTATCTGAGAGTGACTTCACTAGAAGACAACACCCAAATAATCAACTTACAATAAAATCAAGCTAGTTTGACACTGCAACTTCTAAGTGGCTTTGGAAAATAACTTCCAGAAGTTACTTCAGAATAACTTCCAGAAGTTTCCCAGATCTTGTGTAGAGCCTAACATTCAGGTGCTGTAGTCTCAGATTTGGAAATTTTTACTACTCAGGAGCAAAATTTTCACAAAAGTCCATTAAAATAATTTTAAAAATGAAAATACTTTACTTTTGCAAATGTTAAGGCTATTACTTAAGGTTTCTAAGTCACAAAGACCCTATCATGGCTGTTTATGTCAAGTCCATTTAGTTGTTGCCTTGGAGCTCTTCACAATACAGTCCAGTTTAGCTAATGAGTGCAGTTCTGTATTATTAGTTACCCCAAATCAGCTGGAAAAGCTGATGGCTTTTATTTCTGAGATGGAATTGAATATGCTCAATCTCTACATGATGGGGATGAAGAATCATTCTGTCAATTCTGTTCCTGCCAGCTGATGCCAGGGTCAGAGAGTAGGTCACACCTTTCTGGTTTTGAGATAGAGCAATACTCATTTTAGACCAATTTGCTCTGAGCATGAAGCTCATCTGCTGGGTTGAACCAGGGCATTGTTGCTTTCTCTAGTGCATTGTTCTGCTCTCCCTCTAATTAGCTCCAAATGTTTCTTATGCCTGGAACACAGTAGTAGTGAGGAATAATGGGCTCTCTTCTCTTAACCCTTCGACCCCTAATTTGGCTGTGCACTCCCACCTAGATTCTTTCACTTCCCTACATCCACCAGCACTGTGTTGATCTGACTGCTGCCTGTATCAGACTTGCTGCCCCATAACCTCTTCTCTCCTGTTCTGCAAATTGAGCGGGAGAGTGTAGGAGCATGGTTTTGGCTCCAGCATTTACTTTTAAGGTCATGGTGCTTGCTTTGCATGTATGTATGTGAGTATGCATAAAGGTGCACCCCGTATGCTGTTGGCCCTGGAAATGGGGAAAGCCACTGTTACTCCAGGCTTTCTGCTTTGGAGTTGACTTGCCCAGAAGAGTAGTGTAACTTGTTGATTTGTAGAACAGCTCTAGTTACGCGTCACAAGAAAGGCATTGTAGGCTGATCCTAAGAGATGGGTTTTGACTGCTGATCACTTGGGCTAAACAGGAATCCCCCTCAGATGTGGTTTCTTTATCAGGAGCAGGCTGCAGACATTAGAGATCACATGTGAGCACACAAGTGAGAGTTCAAGACTGAAGAAAGCAGGAGTGACATCTTGGGGTTCTTACATGAGACTGGGGTTAGTGGGAGGAAGGAGAGTGAGAGTTGTTGCAGATGACTTATGGAGGGAATGTTTGGAGGAGGTTGGACCAGGTCATATCCTGTCCTACAAAGCAGTACAATGTCCAAACATGTTCTTGCCACCTTCTTTTTCACATCAAATCCTCTTGCCTTAATTTGGTGGGACTTTTGCTTTTTTCCAGTTCAGAAAACTGAGCAAATAGCCCAGCATGCTGAGCTCCCCCTCCCTGTGGCAGGTGTAGTCACCTGGGCCAGCACTCCCATTTCAACACAGGCCCATCATCCCCAGCCTGGTGCAGTGTGCCACGTCCTTTGTATCTGTGAGGTTTCCCAGTCAGCTTCCTTGCTTGCTGACAGACCTTTTCAGCCTTGACAAAACACTCAAAAGTCTCTGCAAGCCCTTCTTCTGCAGAGGAGCATGAGCACCAAGTGCTGTGTGCTTCTGCTCTCTACCTGCCTTGTTCCTGTACCACCTCATGCTGCTTCTGCAGAGAAATACCCGTAAGTTATTGCAAGGGCCAGTGTGCTGTCATCACATTCTGTCTATTTTATAACTGTCCAGCCTTGTTAAGCACTGACATTTGGTTAGGTTGGAAACAGTTTACAGCTGGTATAGCAGTAATCTGTGTCTCTGGTGGGAAAGACTGAGCTTTTGTTTATGTTGGTGTTGTCTGTCCTGCAGGGCACAAGGGCTGGGCTGAAGCTGGGGGGTGTTTCAGTGGTATGATGCTTTTGGATGCTTGAGTCACAAGTCTGTGTTGTCTGCGCAACATGCAACTCCCAAGGAGCTGTATCCACTCCTTCTCCTTCACTAAAGATCTCCCTGTGGCCCACGACTGAGAAGGAAAAGGGCAGGCACTGCAGACATTACTTTCTGGGCTACCTGACCTCTGCATCACTAACACCTCTGGAGTCTCAAAACATTGAAAGTGGCCCACACCTTCATGAATCTCACATATCAGTTCCTGCCCTGAGTGTCTTCTCAGCTGGTGCCACAGCCCAGGAATCAGTATCCCACCAGGGGTACAGAATGGCCCAGCTGTTGGCCCTGGACAGTCTGGTGTAGACAATAGTTTCTTCATGCTCATGGTCTTTTTGTTTGAAGAGACAGGTAATGACTGGACAATAGAAGGCACCCCATTAGCTGAAGGCCACCTCTGCTCTTTGTGTGGCACAGTCCTTGAAGCTGCTGTCACTGCTGCTTTGACACAGCCTGTGAAGTTGAGTTTGCAAAGGTGGGAGTCATCCCCTACAGCTGGAAGACAATTCTCTGTGACAAGAACCTTGATATTTGTGGACTGTAATTACAAGAAGAGACCATGCTGCTAATCTAGTCTCACCTTCTGCCTCATTCAGACGAGACCTGTACCTGTAATGTCTGCATCAAGGCTAATAATTCACTGTTAAGCTACAGCACATATTTTAGGAAGACAGCAAATCTTGTTTTAAGAGCTCAAAGGGTGGAGAATAAAACTCTCCCCTGCATGATTTGTTCAAGTGATTAACTACTGGCATTATTGCAAGTTTTAATTTTTAAGTGCTCATATTATTTCCAGTTTGATTTTATCCAGCTTTTACTTTGAGCTTCTGGATCTAGTTATAGTTTTGTTTGTTAGATTCTTGGAGTCCTTTAGCATCTCCCACAGTCCCCCACTGAGAAACGTTAATAGATTTAGATCAAATCACCTCCAAACCTTCCCTGCAGTAAGCCAAATACATGAGGCTGCTGAAGTCTTTCCATCTCCCTTTCTCACTCTCTGCAACATCTGGAATTGAATGATGTGTTATGTTGGATCAATCATCTGTTCAGAGCGGCATCTGACCACCTATTTGATGATGCTTAAACACATGCCGTTATAAGTACTTCTTTTACTTGTGGCTGTTTTTCTAGACCAAAACCATCTGTGAATATTTTCCACTGACTAACCCAGTCGAACCAAACCCCGGAGCTGACAGCAGGCGCTACCTGCCTGCCGCAAGGGGGTCGAGCGCGCCGACGGCAGGGCCGGGGGGGCCGGGGG
>JANHGB010019880.1:11618-33158 GCA_026283785.1 Coracopsis vasa
GGGGCCGGGGGCTGCCCCGGGAGAGCCGCGCCACAGACCGCGACCAGAGCTCGGCGGGGAGCCGCTGCTGCCTCCTCGGGAAACGCAGCTTGGCCATGTTCGACCAGCCCCTCGCAAACAGCTCCGCGCCTCCTCGCCTCGAGAGGTTTTTGTCGCTTGATTGCTATTGCCCTCGAGTGGCAACAAGGGTAGCCTGTGGCTTGGCTTCCCAGGGCTTGCTTTCTGCTGATTTTCCAGCGCTTATTACCCTGGGCCAATCGTCAAGTTGATACGATGGATCTCACTAATATTATTTACCTGGATTTTAACATTCAGCCTTATTATTTAGAACTTTATGCTGTGCAGGAAACAAAATTTGCTCCCTGCAGTTGATAACTAATCTCCTGCCATGTCTGAGAGTTGAATAGACTTTCTGCTCATCCAAATGTTTTGACAACAGAAACTGCAGAAAATGTTGCAATTTCAGGCTCAGAATTATTCGGTCCCACAGTGTCTGAACTCTAAGGTAAACGTTGTTTACTGTTAGCACCTGCTAGCCTGATGCATGAGGTTATCTCCTCCTGAAATAGAAATACTGCCTCCTTACTATTTGTATTTCTATCTAAAATCTTTGGTTCTATTATAAGGAGTGAACTATTTAAAGCATACTCCCTTCCAAACAATCATTTCTTTTTGTCAGACAAGACAAATCATTCATTGAACAATCTTGGCTAATCAGAGTCTGTCTTCTTATGGAGATCCTAGAAGATGGTTTATTAATGAGACCTAGATTTTTTCCCTGGTTGTAATGCAGGGAGATCTTAATAAGCAATGAATTGCTGCGTCTGCAATCAGTTTTGAGAGGCTTAAAAGGAAAATAATAATACGACTAATACTCTCCCTACACTGCCATCCGGTGGATGCAAAATTCATTTCCTTTTGTAAATGGGAAGGGAAATTCTCCTACTGATATCACAGCTTGCAAACTTGCACCAAGCTGACTCCCACTTGTAATGCAATTTCCAGACTAGTGAGGAAAATGTTGGTTATTCTTTAATTTTAGTTATTTCATATTAGACAAGCTTTCCAGTCTCTGAGCTGCAAAAACCCCCATCCTCTATCCTGGAATGGGAAGTAAACCTGTCTGAAGTCTTGAAAAGGGGTTCTGAAAACATCCCAGGCTCTCTGCTCTTAATGCCTGGCATGGACAGCCTAAGCCACTGAGCACTGCTACTCCAGAGGATTTTGGAAAATGAAGGCTGAGCTCTCATTTTGACTTTCAGATAATCAGTGTGTGGGCTAGAAACAACAGAACCTAGGGTCAGATGCAGCATTGCATTTTTGGTTTGCGGTGGAGAGACATGGGGCCAGGGATTAACCCTTTTCTTTTCCCCCTAAGACTGATGATTGAAATAATTAGAAGGAGCAAGTCATGATGCTCACAGCCTCCCTATCTGCTGGTCTGCAAATGGAAGTTCACCACACTGAGCCACTTCCCAGTACAACAAACCTCACTGACAAATATTGACTGCGTTGGCCACTTCACCATTCCAGAGAAATCTGGAAAAGTGAGTACCAGGCATGGATGGAAGCAGTGTGAGAGACTGAGGCCCTTGGCTGAATGCACAGCTGTTTTGTCACTGTCTGCATCTTTCTGTACTTCTGGACCCTATGTAAATTAATCCAGCAGCTGCAGCAATAGGATTTCCTGTGTCTCTCTGGAGGAAAGCTGTGGAAGTGGAACAGAGCAGCCAGCTCCAGGGAGCTGAGCTGGGAGGACCAACTGTGGCATTTTGGCTGCTGCAGGTGGGCCAGGTAATCACCAGGAGGTGGCATCCATCCCCTGGAGACACCACGGCCCACGCTAGGCATGGTGCCAGTCCTTATCTGGGAGCTTTGTTTCTTTCTCTAGAGCCTGCTGGCTCTCCAAAGGGGCTCTGCAGTGGAGTATTTGAGGCCAGCAAGGTCCCACTCTGGAGGTGGGAAGTTCTGCTGCCTCACAGCACTACCAGCACGTTCCAGTTCTGAGTCATTCCCTTGCCTGTTTATTTTTGGTATTTATTTATTTACCACTGAGGTGTCGGCCCAGAGCAGGCTGGCTGTGCCGGACTCCTCCGGTGGCCTGGTGGCTGTTGCCAGCTCTGTCAAAGTCCTGCAGTGTTGGGAGTGTTTTCACCCTAAGCTGAGGGGGAGAGAGCTTGGGTTCCTTTGAGAGCAATGCCACCGCAATCTCCCATCAAAAGCGTGCATGGCTCTAGGTAATGAGTGCAGTAACACAGGGTAAACTACTTTCACCCTCCCCACAGAGCCCCCGGCTCCCAGCTCTCTCCCTGAGGTGGCTGGGGGGGGTGGAAGGAGGTTAAGAGGCATATCCTTTGCTGTAATTATATCCTGTTGCTAGAGATATTGTGCTCTGCTTAAAGAAATCATCATAATACAGCCTCCCAGAGAAGGTAATTACTGTGCATCTTATGAATGGCTGCATGTGAATGTCTGTTCAAGCTGCTGTCAGCAGCAAGTTTCAACACATCTTACATACCAGGCATTTTACAGCCTTAGTTTTATTTGTTTTCATCACCCCTTGCCTTGTGCTTTATTTTTCATTAATGGATCTGGGGGTTTTTTTGTTTGTATTGGTTTTCTTTTTCTCTTTCCCCCTCCCCCTTTTCTTTTTTTTTTTTTTAAGAGGCCAGAGTTCATGTCTTTGGTTGAGCAGTTGGGTGGTGGCTACAGCTTTTATTTGCTGGATTTCCATTGCTCTGTGGCTGCTTGAGGGAAACTGTCTGGAAGATGATGTTTCCGAGCAGTTCCCATATAGTAGCATCTAAGTGGGCTCTAGTTTCCTAGTCTGAGCCCAGAAAAAGTAGCCCATACCAGTGCTGAAAAAAATTGGTGTTGGTGTCACTTTACCTCTAGTACAATTGCACAGATATAAGCCCGTGAAACAACTCATTTTTCCTGTTATACTTTCCCATTTTCTCTCTCATACTGAAAAAGAGCTCCCAAGCACAGATGTCAGACCTTTGAGCTTTCTGAAACTCCTCTGAAGTAAATCTCTGCTGCCACTGGCACCTACTGCCTTGATTAGATATTGGTATAAGTATCACTGCAGTGTGGCTAAAGCTTTGGAAAATCACAGCCTTGTAATGCTGCACATGAAGATTGCTATATAACTGGCCTCAGAGCCATATTCCTTAGCTTTGCAGGCATGTTTAAACTTAAATAGATGCGGGAATGCCAACAGAGCCCTGGTTTGTCACAGTAGGAGTAATCCGGCTACTCTTCCTTTCTCAAAGGTCATTCATGTTTGCCTTTTCCCAGCAGTACGTGAGGTCATCAGACCTTGTGTTGTGCATGTAGGGCCACAGTGTGTGATCGTGACACCCTGCATGGCTGTAAAAACATCATGTCCATCTCCTAGCCAGCTCAAGGGAGGATTTGAAACTGCCGCTTGGATTGCTTCCTTGTGCAAATGTCTGAGGCTTGCTCTTACAATGGTGAAGCTGAATTGTTTTAGTCTCCTCAGTGATTTGTTGTGTTTGTGGCCAGGCTTCTGTGTGTGCTGAGCATCCCCTGTGTTGCATCCAGAGATGGCTCCATTCCGGTGCCATGTCCGTCTCTCTCCATGATTCCTGGTGAAGCCTGAAAGGCAGCTTAGCTCCTGGAGGATGGAAGGTGCTGTAATAAATGTGAACTCATAATACTGTTGTTAAAAATAACTGAAGCTAAATTAAAAAGAAAAAAAATCATCTTATTCAGCCTTACCCCAAGGGGGAAATGGACATGAGGAATTGGGCAATCATTCTGTAAGTTCTCTTTCTTCAGACTATATTTAAACCACACCAAGAGCCAGATTCTCAGCTGGTGTCAATTGTTGTTGACTTCAGTGGAGTGAAGCTGGTTTACACAAGTTGGGGCTGCTAAATGCCTGCATCTGGATAAAGCTGAGACACAGCTGCAATTACTTTTGCAGAAACCCCCAGTTTGAGGCTGATTCAAAAGCTCTGAGCCCTCCTGAGTGCTTGAGCCATCAGTGCTCTGATTCAGCAGCTTTTTTGGGATGTAAAAGGTTATGAAAGGACCTTTACACAGGTCAAAATTGGCTCTAATCTCAGCTGGGTTCTGCAAGTCTTGTGTCTATCACTCTGTTGTAATCACTGCTTTAGCTGGGCTCCTCTGAAAAACTGCAAAACCTTTTCACTTGCTGCTTCACCAGCATCATCTCCTGTCTAGACACTCTAATTATGAGAAGCAGGGAGCGTGCAGCGTGATGTGTAGATAACTCTGGGTAACTCCAAGGCAACCGTGTGCTGCTTCTATCCCTCCCCTGACTGCCCTCCAAACTAGTTTTGCCAATTTGTGGGCTGCTGCTGCAGCATGAAGATTAGCAAAGTGGGCGCTGTACAGTGCCACCTGGGCTGTATTTATTTGAACTTTGCTTTCAGAAGCAAGTGCTCCAAGCTATAGAAATTGATAGGCAAACCTCCTCAAATTGCAGTGGGATCTAGTTTAGCCTTACCTACTTCTGTTTTTCCGTATGCCCACTCTCTAGATTAAATAAATAACCTCCCAACACTCCACTATCAGCAGAATGCATTAAATCTGTAAGCTGTTCTGAGTATTTTTTGCGTACTCTTTGTACCCACTCTAATTCTGTTCTTATCCATGGACTTGTTTTGATTTATGCCAGCACAGACTATGTCCAAACACGAGCTCTATTTCAGCTATGTCCTTCACATAAGAGCTTTTAAAGCCACTGGTTTAACAGGAGACTGTCAAATAATCAATATGTCTAAAACATACGAATGGATTTGCTTAATTCATTTACTCTCCACAGTATGCCACCTCAAGGAGTGGGTAATGAGAGGAAAAAAAATATCTTTTTTTCTATTGCCCTTTTTTAATGTGTCATCTTCCCTGATGCCTTGGCTTGTAACTGTTACCAGAGAGAATTGTCTGTGGTACTTAGCAAGGCCCTGGGGATTCAGACTGTCTCCCAAGTCTCTGCACCTAGCCCTGGGGTGCCATGTGGGTTTACATGGGTCTCTGCAGGAGCTGGGGCATGTGAGAATAATCTGTTCTCTGCATTTTGATTCCAAATCAATGTACTTTGAAGTGAGTATAGAGAGGGCTTTTCTTTTTCTTTTCTCTGGGGTGTGTGTGTTTTGTAGCTTTTGCAAAGCACCATACTGATCCATGGGGGGAGTGCCATCGAGCAGCCTGCTTCTGCTTCATGGAAGGCACCTCTTGTACTCCTCCTGGCAGAGATATGGGTGAGCTAATGCTCTGGGACAGGAAGTTAGGTTGCAGCTCTTTATAGTCCTGATCAAAAAGCCTCTTTTTTTATGGGTTCTGGTAATTGAAACATGCCATGAGCATAGACAACTTGAAAGAAGTTGGTACTAGAGCCAGTTAATGAGTGACCTGTACAAATCCCCCAGCTTTGGGCTCTGGCAGCAGCTACTGAGTTCAAGCTGCACACTGCTGCCTCTTCAGGAAAATAGCACAGGTCTATCTAGAGTTTGTTTCTCAACTGGTGGAAAAGTATCTGAGTATTCTTCCTTCAGTGCGAGGATGGGCTTTCAGCTGATATCACTTAGGATCCTTATAAAGAGCTGAATTTCAGCTGATGTACTGAAGGAGTGAGCCTCAAATCCTGAGGCCTTGAAGCCAAGCTTCAGGTGAGACTCTTGCCCCCATCTAAGAAGGGTTTGCCTCAGCTTGCATTTAGCCAAACCTGAGACTCCAGCTGGAGCTGTGGCTCTAGGACTCTTTCTGAAGGAGATAGCTCCCCAGTGCAGGAATCATCAGAGGCAACACCAGGCCAGCTCACTGCCTTATGTCAGAATGGGAGACTCATCTTACACCCCGGCCCTTTCTACTCTCTGGGTGATGCTCTGCACTGGCTGAGGATCAGTTTTGGATTGAGTTGTTGGACACTTGCTCACATCCCAGAATTCAGTGCTTGCACATGAATCCGAGGAAAAAGGCAAGAAAGCACAGTCCTTTCCCTTTTGTTATTCCATCACTGCATCATCATATTGCAGGGAATGGGTGTAGAGATACTGTGTTGCAGTGGCATCCTGCACCTGATGCAGCTCCCAACCACCTCATAACCAGCTCTTCTGCACAGCCAGCCAAAAGGGCCATATAGTTCATTCTCCCTCTGTTAAGTGAATGATCCTTGCTACCTTTTGCACTGAACCACCATTAAACCTGTAGCAACAGCAGGGAAGCTCATTGGCATGTAATCTATGTGACAGCTGTAGGAAAAACAGGTTTGTACTTCCTAAACTGTTTTGAAGGTAAGGATGCCAGGCTGAGTGTGCATTGAGGGTCCCAGTATGGTTTACTCCCATCTTCACAGGGGTATGTTTCTACAGTGTTCTGTGGCAGGCTGCGAACCAATTTGTTGTTACTTTGCTTACAATGAAATTAGTGCAGTTTTTTGATGTAAACTAGCCATGAGATTGTTTACTTTGGCACAGGGGTGCGTGTACTTTCTGAGATGCAAGGAATTTAGCTACCAGGGGGTTGTTTAGTTTAGGTTGTTGCATTTGCGAAACAGATGGCAGTAGCGAAAAAGCATGTGTATGGAGGCTTTAGGATTGGGTTTTCTTAATGTTCGCTGCCTCTGTAGTTTCCTTTGTTGTTCTCCAGCTGAAGCAGGTGGGGTTGTATCACAGGGAGAGAAAGACAACAGATAAGGCTGAGATGCATTTTGCACACAGGGAAAATAAATACAATTTGGAGTAGGAACCATCATTTTGTGGGTATATTTGATGAAGTGAGACTCCCGCTTCCCAGGACTAGTGGAGGTATAGAAGCATCACGGAGGCATTGCATGCTGGCCTGGCTCTGCCTTCCTGCTTACTCCAGAGCCCTATGGGCCTCAGCAGATCTGCAAGGCATCTGTGAGGAAATTGCCATGCAAAAGGAGGGAAATCCTCACAAGAAGTGTTCGGGTGGGATGAGGCCATCAGCATGCTACCAGAGTGTCCTTTCTGCTAATGAGTTTAGGCACAGCTCTCTTTCGAGGTGAGAAAGAGCCATTGTCCCCAATGGCGAACTGAAGCGCAGAGAAGACAGATCCCATTTAAGGTCCCACAGAGGGTGCCTGAAGGAGAATGAGGGTGGATCCCAGCACTGCTCAGCCAAGTATTTGGGCCTTGTGTCAGGCGGATCATTTTGGAAAGGGCCAGAATTTCTCTGTTCCGAGGGCCAAGTCAGTGCCAATTTGGAAGGGATGCCTGGAAGGCTCTGCCATGTCCATTTGTGGTGACTTGTGCATGCTCGTTGTAGGATATCAGGAGAAGTGCCACTTTCCACTGCCCTTCCAAACAGAAATAGCATCTTTTTCTCATGGGTTGTGCCACTCTGGTTTGTATCTTTGCGAGACTTGGCCAAACTACCCACAAGACTTCATGTGTTGGTCTCTGGGCTCATTCTGGGTGACCAGTAGCTTCCTCTTTGCAAGATCCTTGTAGAAAGGATCCTGGAGTGATCAGCCCTAGTCAAACTTGGCTCCTGTTTGGGACAAGATTGTGTTCCCCTGCATACCACTCTGGATATGGCAGGCAAAGAATTCATCATCATGTCTGATGACCTTGCCTTCAGGGAGAAGTGCCAAGAATGCCCCATGTTTTCTCAGGGTGGGGTGCTGTCCACCACTAATGCCCAGCAAAGCGTGATGACAGGGGTGAGCACGCACTGGGATCGCTGGGGCATTTGCTGGGGGGCTTGGTGGGGGAGGATCCCAGATGCCAACACCTTGTTATTTTGGGCAATAGACTGAGCTGCTGAGCTAGATCTTTCACAGTGTCAGCCAATTTTCTGCCCCTACAGAGCATTTTACAGGCATTAATGCTTTGCCCATCTGGTGTCATGTTTCTGAGAGACCTTTGTGAATCCCACTACAAGCCCACTTTAGATGCTCTTACCCTTCTTCAAGTCTCAGAGCTGAAGCACTGTTATTGAAGGTGCTTGAGCGTTTTGCAAGCCTCCACTGGCAGAATGATGGCTGGTCAAAAGGTTTTCTGTCTGCTTATTGATGCCTTTTTACCAGGGCTAGTTGAATATCCATTGCACGTGGACAGATGCTGCTGAGGCGAGTGAGAAGTTACTGGAGGTTTATTAGCAACCATTTAATCCTTGTTCCTCTTAGGTTTTTTTGAGCTTTAAAAGTCTTGTATCTCTCCAATTTCTGTATGGAGAAGTTGAGGCATAGTGAGTTACAGAGGTTTTTCCCAAGCAAGTCTAAGTAGAAAAGTGCTTAAACTCCAAATTTCTTGTTACTCAGTCTGGGTGTTGATTGGAATGTCCCTCTGTTTCTTGTACTAGAGTCTGCTTGGAAGGGACTGAGTGTGCCTGTGTGAAGGGAGAGGACATCCTGCCCAAAGGCAAATGGCAATTGCCTGGAACATGCCTTCTTGCTCCTCCCAGCACACCCCAAATAAACAAAGAGCTGGGTGTAGCAGAAGCAGACCATTCTCATGGACAGCCCAATTACAGAGGATAACAAAGTAAGTGTGTTCCTTGAGCAAAATGGTATTTGCCACATATGCTGTAACATCATGGTGCCCTGCTGCAGGGTGGTGCCTGCAAGCTGTAATGTAGCCTTCAGCAACTTTGGAAGAGTGGTCTCAAGCCTAGGCTGGATTTTGTCCTGCTTTGCATGCAAGTGTGGTTGCCAACACGTGCACATAGCAAAGGCATCATGCTAACAGACCTGAAGAGCAGCATCTGGTACCTGTTCGGTTGTGGCAGGGTGAAGGATCAGGTGAGTGTAAGCAGCAACACTGAAGGTGAAAACGAAGCTAGCAGTCTTAGGCTGTGGGTTTTCTATTAGGTTCCTGTGCTGTGTATCTGTAGTCTTCCCTCCATCATGTATCAGAATCCCATCTTTCTAGTAATTGTCTGCCTGGATCAATTTGCAGATTAAGCCCTTCAGCCACCTGTGAAAGCATAGAGGTATGCTACCGTGTAGCTTGTCCAGGGATAGCCTGGCCTGCTCATAGTCCTGTCTGGAGCCCTGAGCTCTTCCCAAACTCTGTTTGCTTTGCAGGTAAACTTGGAAGGAAGGGAGCGTGTGTAAGAGGAGAGAGGAACACCAGTGTGTCTGCATTTTCCTGCCTCTTTGCATGCTTTTCAGTAAAAGACAGTATAGTTGCATGTCCCCTTGGTTTTATGGGTTCACAGATGCCTTCTTGAAGCCTTTAGATATGAATCACTGCGTTGTCTTGGTGGATGTTACAGCTGACAAGGAGACCAGTCAAGCTTCCAGACTAGAAACCAGATAAAATGCCAAAGTGGGATAGCACAGACATGTGGGTGGAGTAGAGCTAGAAGCAGAAAGTGAAAATGCAATGGAAGGGTGTAGTGGAAAATCAGGAACTGCACCTTGTAACTAGTCTAACCAGGACCCTAGGGGAGAAGTTTTTCAGGCGTTGCGGAAGCAGCTTTGCAAGTTTTTATGGGGAGTTGGAGTTTTTTGTTGTTGTTGTTTTATTTTCCTGTGCATATGAATGTGCACGGGGATGTTTGGCAGAAAGCTAAGTCTCAAATTTGGTGCATTACTTTTCACTTAAACATTGATTAGAGGGTGCTGCAGGACACCACCACTTCTGATTGGAGGAAGAGACAGAAAGTGAGGAAAAGGGAGTGTATAATAAAGGAGAGCATTTCACAAAACCCTGAGAAGTCCGTGCTTTGGTTGGCTATTTCAGACCCTCTGCACTCTTGGCTGCAGTGCCTGTTGTGGTGCCAGCACAAAACATCCGCTGCATGTGCACTTTGGAGACTCACTTTCTTTTGGTGGGACAGAACAGGGCAGGACATTAATTGAAAATGGCAGGTGCGAGGGAAACAAATGCATCAGGAACGTATAGTGTATTGGTAAGAGAAGGAACATGTCTCCCACATAGATTTAAGTTGAAAACTTCTTTGTCACCTGATTGTGCAAAAGTGTCTGTGGCAGAGGGAATGTGTGCGATGGACAGAAAGGGGGACGTGCCTGCATATGTGCATAAGGAAGTACATGCAGCAGCTGTTGTAATTGTTTTAATAAAAGAATATTTCCCTGAATTTCTCCTTTGGCACTGGAGGGCCCTTCCCAGGATGCCCTTTCAAAAGCTGCTGTTTGATTTCCAGGGCAGATGCAATACACACATACACACACACCGACAGTTGGCCCCATCTTGTTAATGCAAACCCACGATCCCAACAGCACATGGCTCCCTTCCCCTTTGCTGACAGGGAAGGGGAATTGCGGGGGTTGAAATAATGATGGAGCTGATTATAATTAATATTTTTTTAATGTCTGAAGAGTGAAAGTCCTGCCCAAGTCCCCCAGCTGAGCACAAGCCAAAGTGCTAAATCCCTGTAGGGGTGTGTTTTATTACTGACGCTCTGCGTGTCGAGGCTGGTCGTGGGGTCTGATGCTGTGTGTGTGGAATTTTTGTGGCTATTTTCTATTGTGCCAGTGAAAAGCAGGATCTCATCTGTATAATAAAAAGGAAACTTGAAGGTTTCCACGCCTACATGAAGGTGAATGTTTGCAGCATTACTGTATTAATTGTTTTACCTTCGCGTGACTTCCTTGTATAAGCCTATTGAAAATGATGGAGCAGATGTTACAGGGGATGGAAGATGATGAGGATCTCAATACCCCTTTCCCAAAGGGTCTGCTCCTTGGTTAGGCTGGTCTGTAGCTGGGTTGTTTTACAGTCTCATAATGCTTCATTGTCTGGAGTTTGCTGGGTTTGATTTTTCTTTGACTGTTCCTCTTTCAGGAGCAGGAGCTCTGCTTGGAGGATGGGGATGGGGTAGCACTGATTGCTTCTTGATCCTCTCTTGACCAGCTGGGTGATACCAAGCAGGTCTTTTCAGCTTCTTAGGCCTTTGCTTTGTGGATGGTAAAGAAAGGGTGGATCGCCATGTTGGTGGCACTCTTCCAGAGTGTAGGTGATGCCCAGCATTTTGGATGGGAACACATGGGGAGCAGCCAAGAGACTTAGGGACCTGAACTGTGTTTGTTCCTGTGCAGCCCTTACTCTTTCAAAGGAGTTTGGGACCAGCAGAGAGTGCGTGGCACTCCCCTGACAGTCCTCAGGATCTTCTGAAGTTCCCTCTTCTCTCTCTCCTCCTCACAAAGGAAGGGCATCTTTTCTTTGCTATAGCTGTCTTTCTCTTGTCACCTTAGCAGGTGAGAGCCTGCTGGGACACAAAACTGTGGGTGGCAGCTCATAGCTTCCCCAACAGGATTCAACCTTGTCTCAGGTGAAAGGGATGTTTCTGTATGAGGTGGTCTCACTGTCACCTGTCCCTGTGTCTAGCAGCAGGAGTGCCTCCAGGAATATGGCAGAACAAACCCCAGCCTTGGTGGCTGCTCACTTAATTTCAGGACTGTTGTCTCTCCATCTCCCATACAGCTGGCCCAAATACTGCTGTTGCTCAACGTCCTCCTTTCTGCCCTCTTAGCAATGATGCAGAGAAGGCAACCTATACGTCTGTTTACTGCTTGACCCTGGCTTCCCAGCTTATACTTGCAATGCCTGCAATCCCCAAGTGATCTGTCATCCAGGGGTGAGGTGCTTCAGGCTTTGAACTTTGCATCCCAAAAAATATGTTCAGCTCTGTTTGACAGAGGTCTGAGGCTTTCTCTGAAACTCTGTTATTGTTTTCACTGGGTTTTTTTTGACCTTCCAAATCCTTTTTTCTCTCACCCCCAGAACAGCATGCTCAGCATCAAAAGGACAAAGCTCGCCTAGGCACGCAGCCTCTGAACAGGGTAAGAGCTGCTGGGAGAGAGGAAGGGCAGCAGGATGGCTGTGACAGCACACGTGGCTACTGCCCTCAATTAGCCCATGTGTCTGTCACATTTGAAATGAAAGCACAGCAGGTCTCCAAAGAGTTCCTCATGGGTCTTGCTGAACTTATAAGCTGGGATCACAGTATAACTTAATTTCCCGAAATGTCGAGTGTCTTATATTGGCTGCCTGCTCTATTGGTGTTTTTCTTGCAAACACATTGTACTCCCATTTCCTGCAGAAAATTCTTATCAGTTCTTGATGATTGCTTAATAAGAGAAATCAGTAACGACAGGGAAAGTTCACATCCTGTAGATGAATATAATGACTATTAGCTTTCTACTGCATTGCCAGAGGCTTTTTTTTGGTTCTGGCTTGATTTATTTGTATTTTTATCCACCCAGCCAAGAACATTGATCTGAAGCTGTATCCTGCGTGTGCTGAGCCCTTTGGTGAGCTGTAGGAGGCCCTCAGCAGCCGTCAACCTCACATGAGAAGGAAAGGGTAGAATTTCCTGGATGATAAAGCTGGGAAAAGGTATCTCAAATTGGAAATAGTAGCAGTTTTGAGGGTAAAGCTTTAAATCTCATGTTTTTATTACTTGTCTTGTGATAGGCTGCGTTTTCTGCTTGATTTTGCAAGAGAGGAAGGCTTGTATAATTATAGTGTGGGTATGAGCTCTTGTGAAGGTGACTGCAAGGCTTGCAGGCAAGTCTGAAGGATCACAAATGGATTTGTTGTTACTTTTAAAATCTCTGTTTCTAGGCAAGCCTTTCTGTCATTTCTTAGGTATGATTTTTGAGCCCCATTGGCTTTTATTAAAGGTTAGGCTTTTATCACTCCTTTGTGAGCTAATACTCTTTTAGATCCGGAGATTGTGGCTTTATAGGAACCTGGTGGAAAAATTAAAAAGAGCCTTTTCTTCATGATAGCCTTCATATGACTAATTCTAATGCTCCTCTGTCTAGAGCTTTCCCGCTTCAAAGTGCTGTTCAAGCTATTAGGTAACTGTACAGCTTAGGTAAATGAGTAGGTAAATAAAGATCCCTGCCATTTGAAGTGCATTTGAGCTCCTCCTGAGCCTTTAGTACTCCTGGTTAGCACCATGTCTCTGAGGACTTGTTCTAGGACCGAAGTATGGTGTTGAGCAGGGAGACATCCAAGGTGAAATATTTGGCAGAGCGGCTGCTTGACAATTTAGAATGACTGAACATGGCTCTGAAAGTAAAATGTTGTCTTGTATTGGCTGTTTGCTTTCCAAATGTCTCTTGCAATCTGCATACTCTCCTCTCCCAGCTTTGCTTCCCAGCTGTCATCTCAGTTTCTCACACAAGATATTGGGCTCCTAGGGTCTGAGGGAGGAAAGCACTAGCAAGTGGTTTTAACTGGAAGTCTTGCTTGGTTAAATGTCAGGAATGTATTGAAGATAATGCAATTTTTACGCCACTCCCTAAGGGCCAGTAAGAGAGAAACTGGTCAAGCAAAAATAAAAAAACATCATGAGCTTTTTAATATTGAAATTATAGTCAGCCTTGGTCTTCAGCTGAGGAGTACACCAGCCTTTCTGAGAAGGAGGAAAGCATATTTTCTTATCACACCACAGGTATATTCCTTAGTTCAGCTCCTTCCCATCTTGGTACTTACCCTGCATGCTGAGGTAATCACCTGGTTCCACAGTAATGTCTTGGTTTCCTAAATATTGGAGAATATTAAAACACTGGAGTAAATAAACCTTGCTGTAGGCTATTGCCTGTTGCAGAGATCAGATTCATTAATTTTGTTGCTCTTGTTGTTGTTGTTATGTCCTTGCATCATCTCTTTCTGTGGATGTGTGTACGCTGCCTGGCTGTAGGAAGCACTAATATCTAATCACATTCTCCAGAAGCCCATTTGAGATGATTAAAAGAAATACCCTATTTATTTGTTTTTAAGGAGTTTAATTACAAGCAGGCACTCATAGAATGGCAAAGCTTAGACAAGGTGAATGAAAGAAAATAATATCAGTCTTGTGGTTTTGAGTGCAAAAATAGTGTGACTGTGCTGCTGTTTGCAGTTGCCCTCTGGTTGTTAAGGGCCTTTATGATCCAAGGGGGTAGACACTGTTAATTGACATATGGGGCAAAGGATGCAGTGAGTGATGGTTTCTTGCCTAGCCAGCATGAAGGCAGTGGGGTGTAAATCCATGAACTTCCTCACTAATAAGGCCATAACTTCGTGTTAATCCTGCCCACTCTCGCTACCTAAATTTTTGTTACAAATTTAAGAAGGGTTACCTGAACTGAAGAAAGAGAGAGTTTTTGCACTTTATAGAGAAATGGTCTTTTTGAGTGTCTAGCCCCGCTGACATCCTCTGCTCCAAATGAGCTGGAAGCAGCTCTTGGGTGCTGCTGGGTGAATAGCCAGCTGGGGTCACTCAAGAGCATTGCAAGAGACTCCCTTGTCTCCTCGCCCCAAGGGGCTGAGATATTTAGACAGCTGCCTCACTATGAATGGGACTCCCTGGCAAAAGAATTAAGCAAAGATTAAAATCAGTTTTAGCTGTGTGCTTTGCACAGCATTTAACGACTAAAGGGCTAATTATCTTAGAACTTATGCACGTGGTTTTAGATGTGATCCACGCAAGTTGCCATTTTTTCTGTTCGTCTACAAGGAGCTGAAAATCAGGATAAAAATGAGATGCTGGTGTCAGTAAAGGCACAGCCTTTTGAGTAGGCTGGAGACGGTGCCCAGTCTGCAGGAAAGTAAGGCGCCTACTAAATGAGAACAGCTTAAAAAAATGATCTTAACTCTTGTCATTTAGACTCTCCTATTTAATGGGAGTTCAACCTCTTTAAGGAAATACAAGTGTGCATGAAGGTAGGAAAATGAGACTGCTCTGAAAGAAAGCCAAGCTCATACCTGGAGGGAAAACTTACTCTGAATGTTAATGCTTGCTGGGCACAAAGAGTGAAATCTGGGAGGTGAAGAGTGCTGCAACATCTACACAGGTCAGTGTAGTGCAAATTGGATTGAGATTTAGAAAGTCCTGCAGGAAAATAAGGAATAGTATGGTGCTAAATTGCAATATGATAGAGAGAGGGGGTTCATGACCCTGTGCAGTCTGGGTGCTTTGGAAAGCTGCATCAGTCTCAAGATACCCACGTCAGTAAAATCATAGACAATGGGAGGAGGTAACATGGTTGATATAATGATGGTGCCATTTTAAAACCCTTTAGGGAAGCAAGTAAGCATTGCCAAATGGTGATCAAAAATTCTGGATCTTCTCATCCAGCATGAGCCAAATCATGACATAAGAAAAACCTTTTTCAAGCTTTTCTTTTCCCTTTTTTTCTTTTTTTAACTACAATTTTTTTAACCTTTAGATTACCCTTAAATTATATTTCAAGCTCCTTTCTCAGTCATAAAGCATACAATTATTACTGAAATGGCACCAGGAATCAAAAGTGAAATTATCATACAGCCACTGAAGGAGGGTTGGTTGGAAGCCCTGATGTCCAACCCATTTCTTGCAGGGCCTTTTGCACAGTTGAAGATGTCACTCTTTCTCCCTTTACCCTGCTCTCCCCTTGCCTAAACTCCCCAGCTCATGCAGTTGCTGGAGATCGTTTCCCAGCCTTCTTTTCTCTGGACTTTGTGGTCTGCCCATGTCTTTCTTGAAAAATGAGTCTGAGGCTAAAAGCAATCCACCAGATGAGATATTACCATCTTGAGCAGGGAAGGGAGAATGTATCTCCAAGCATAGTATCTTGCACTGATTTTTACTGAATTAATCCTCCCTATGCCAATTTTTCCAGATCATCAAGATTGTTTTGACTTCTGATCCTCTGCTGTATATAATGTCAGCTTTTCCTACCTTTGTTCTCTGCAGAAGTAGTATACATATTGTCAATTATTTAATTTGATTTTTTTTGCGAAACTATTGAATGGAACTAATTCCCAGCTACAAGGCTGTCAAGCAGAATGCCCAAGATGATGAGATTTATGAAATGGTCATCAGATGTACCAGTTACATACTTTAGGCAGCAGCACTTTTACCCTAGCTAGGAGAGGATTAATAGCCATTTTTATCCCTTTATTTTTGTGTTTCATGATTCTTTCTGTTGCAAAGCACCTAATGAAAAGTGGTAGATAGTGGTTAAAGAGCTATCTTGGGCCCAAATTCCAGACCTTCCGATCTCAGCTCTTAGTCACAGCCTGACCTTTCACGAATATCCAGCTTGTCATACCTCTGTTTTGTTATATGTATGTGTGAATGAATGAAGTTAATTCTCTAAGCAGTGGTGAAGGTTTCTGCATGGAGGTCAGAGAACTGATGCCATGAAAAGACCAGATTCAAGAAAAAGTCAATGAGAGCTTTTGGCTTTTGTTTCAGGAAGTGTTGGGCCACGCCTGAGTTGTAGGACAAATAAGACTTCATGAATTCTGAAGTGTAAAGTATGGGTTATGCATTTAAGAAACCCATTAAAGGTAGTAATGTGCTTTAACAAACAAACAAACCAACAAAAAAAAAAAAAAAGCAAAAAAGAACCCCAAAACAAAACCCAACCCCCAAAACCCCAGCAAAACCCTCAAGCTCAGGCAGCTTTGATTTGAAGATGTCAAGGGAAAACCAATTTCTTCTAGTGATTTAGCAATGCAAATAGGTTCTGAAGTGATGACGGGAAGATGAATATGCTACTCAGAGTGGAGCTGAGCAGCAGCACAGCTTTGGTATGCTGGGGTTCACAAAAGGCAGCTTTTGGATGACAAGCGCCAGCTTGGGCAAGAGGTTTTCACTGGGAGCTGGCCAGGAGAGGTTAGAGCTCTGTACAGTACATGTTCCTGATGACTCCACTGCTCTGTCCTTATTTCTATGACTTTGCTGGTTACCTACCTCAGAGAAGTGCTGCAGGCACTTTCTAGTGGGCTTATGCCATTGGTCAGAGATCTTCGTGTATTTAAAAATTTGGGAGAGTTCTGTACCATCCCTGCACAACTGACATTTGTAGATGATGGGTGAAGCAGTGATATCCCAGAGAGCCACAGTGCCTGGGGCTATGATGTCATAAGTTAAGCAGGGTTGGGACTGTTTGTTTCTGGATAGGGACTTAGAAGGAAAAGTTGATTGCTACAGCCTATTTGACTTGGTAATTCAGAAGGTGGTGCTCTTCCCCCTAGGTAGCGCAGGCTGACATGCAAGAATGATTAGGCTTACCACAACTCCTAACCTTTTGGAAAAATATGTAAAACCAACATCCTCACCTCTCCAGAATGAACATCACGGGACTCTTGCTATTACCCCTGAGTCCAACCAAATTCCATCTCAAAGTAACCACACCCTGCAGATGGAGATCCACCCTGCCCTTTCAGGAGGATGCAGTCAACTTTGCTTTCATTGCTGTGTCGTGTTGTACCTCCAGATGAACCACTGCAGAGCTCAGTATCAATGGCAGCGGTATTACTTGAGCAAGCAGCAAATCCCCTTTCAATTTCTATGTGCAACTGTCCTCACCAGACAGGGAAGTGTTTCCCCACACTGCCAGGCTTTCGCAGCACAAGCATGCTCTGCTACCCACTGCCATCTTAGAGGGACAAAACTCATTTGTTTATCTGTTTTGAACACTTTTTCATACGCCAGTGGGGCTTGGGCCAAATTCTGGAGTGATGTAACTTCATACACCACTGTGGCTGCTTGGGCCAGATTCTGAAGTGATGCAAGTTTTCTAGCAGTATGTAGATGTAAAGTGCAACAATTTTCTGTGCTGAGTGGGTGGTAAGGTAGGGTTACAGCAGGAAAAGCAGCCGAGAGGATGGTGTTAGATAAAATGTCTCTGTGAGGAGAACTGCTGGGAAGGGAGCTCTGGTTGCTTTGGCCATGTCTAAAGGGAGATTTGCCCTGTATTTGTTTATTTTGTAATCTGTGAAAGTGCTTGTGTACATTCTCCTCTTTTTGTTTAGTTTAAACCTTTCCTAATCCTCTTAGCGGAGAGAAACCTCCTTGAACTCCAAGTGTCTGCACGGGAGTTTGCACCAGCTCAGTTAAATCTGTGCAAAATCATGCAGGGTGTCCTTGTGTGGATAAACACAACCTCATGTTGACACCTTCCTTCCAGTGTCCTCCTCTTTTCCTGTCGCGTTGCTCCTTCTCTCCCCTCTTGGCAGGAAAACAGCATCAGCTTCCTGGTGGGGAGGTCACATTAAAGCTTATTCTTTTCAGCTCCCACAGGAAAATAAGCAAACCCCTCCTCCACTGTCACAGTGACTGTGCAGGAAAAAGGCTGAGCAAACTGAAACCAGGTTCTCTCTTCAGGATCTGTCAGGAAAGGCTCACTAAAGGGAAGGCTGTGTGCCATCAGGCCCAAGTCCCTGACCTAGTGACAAGCAGAAGGGGGGACTGCTCCCAGTACCAGCCCTGACTGATCTTCACTGTCCTGGCAGAGCACAGTGGGAGAGACAGGCAGCTGGGCTTAGCTCTGGCTTTTGCATATTCTTCACCATGCATGTCCTGTCTTGACAGTATTTATGCAAATTTTTAAGTAGGGGAAAAAGCTGTCATGTAAAACCAGAAATTCATCTGAAGGCCAAATATGTAGGTTGGTTGGTTGGCTTCTGTGTTTTTGTTTTTTTTTTTTTCCAATTAGAAATAAAGTAACCTATAAAATGATGATCTAGTTTAATATCTTAATTATATGTTCCAGGCAATATCTGAGTCATGCCATTTTCTCTGTGCTTTGTACCCCTGCGGGGGATATAAAAGTTCCATTTTTGGAATATTTCTTGGTCCACCCCAGTCAGATATGCCAGGTGAGAGTGCTGGGTGCAAAGTGTAAGTAGTGTAAGTGAATTGTCTCAGAATAAAATTGCTGTCAGGACAGGACCAGGTCACTGTTTCAGGTAATTGGTTTAGTGGTCCTACCCTTGCAATCCATGTCATCCTTTTGAGTGGAAACAGTCCAAACAAGTTCAAAATGGATTGTCTTCTTGTTATTTTTATTTTTGGTTGTGGAGCTCCACTCAGTTTAATTCCCAGACGGTGCTAAGACCCATCACCTTTTATTGTCATTGGAAAACATTTATAAAGAGCTACAAAAGGAGCTGCTGGAGGAAGTCTCCTCTTCAGCAGTGACAGAGCTGCTGCATGTTCTCATGTTGTGAGCAGCCCATTCACATCAGAGTGGACATTTCTCACATAGGCAGGGGACTTCTGGCTTGCCTGGGCTACTTCAACTGGGTGTTTTTTTCAGAGATAATTAGCAAGATGTATGCTGATTAATGTCAACTGTGATGATGGGGTTTATGATGCAGATTCTCGTTTGGTAAAAGCCAGAGTAAACCAGACTTGCCTCCTGGAACCTGCATACTATGACAGTCCAGAGATCATACTTATGAAGGATTTTTTCCTGAAGACTCAAGGTAATAGTTGAAATACAGCAATCTAATCTACTGCTGATCAGCTCACAGCCTCTGTTTTAAGCTAAGGTACCAAAACTACCTTTTGCATAACTAAAAGCATGTATACCAAGGGTTACCACTACTTAGCTAGTGTGCAAGTGTCTTCATCTGTGGACAGCTCTTGCGAGTCTTTCCATCATTACAGGATCATGGAAAACAAGGCTGAATGTTATCTTTACTCTAGAGCACTTTGTACCCAATAGAAAGGGGCTGGAAAAAGAAGCTCTCCTTCGGGCCACAGATCCCCCACCTCCTATATCTCCACTCCCCTCCCATTACTGTAAGCTCCAGGGACTTGGCAGGTTTCAGCCTTTTTTCCACTAGAATTGCAGTTTCTTCCTTGGGCTGTGTCTAAATTTCCTTGGCATGGAAGGAAGGGATGATGTTACTACCACTTCAGGGAATGCAGTAGCATACATTTACTGTTTTTCAGATATACTAGACAGATACAATTCAAAATCTCCATTGTTTCCTTCCTTCAAAATACATGTCTCTAGTTAATGGATTTTTGAGTCTAAAGGTCTCTGACTCCCTAATGGTTTGCCTGCTCAGAGGGGTGACAGCCTGCAGTAAATATACCTATGCTGCTAGACATCTCAGCCTCACAGCCCATTTTTGTCTGGTGTTGGGGTGAACCAGCTAGACCCCACTGAGAGAAGACCTGCAGAACTTCTCCCAGCAAGCAGCACAGCACTGTGCCTGGTTTGGCTTCCCGCTGCCCCTCACAGACCTTCCGTGCCACCTCAGACCTTGTGCTTGTGGCTGTACCTTGCCACCACTTCTTCAGGCCATGCAACACATCCCTTTGGCATCAGGCTGTAAAAACATTGCCTTCGTGGGCTACCACACAACTCTTCAATTATTTTAGGCATGTTGACTTCAAGCACACACACAGGCAACTAGTATGTCTTATGGCCACAAGGCCAAGTGCCATGGATTATGGGCATGGCCAGTCTGCTCTAGAGCCAAGGTAGCCTTGGGTGGTGTCGGCATGAGATGTTCTGTACTACCTGTCCTGGGAGCCTGGGAATTGCTCCCTAGAGTGGCTGCCATTAGTGATATAGATATAACCTTTAGCTACTAACTAATGAAATTACCTTTCCGTGTGCAGGGGCATAGCTGCATGCTATTAGCATTAGAAATAGCAGGTTCCAGACCTGTTGCTGACTTAGATAAGGCTGTTATAACATTATCTGAAATACTGTCTTTTTGAATTTATTTCTTTCCTGAAAGTTGACAGCCTGAATTGTTCTCTGTTTAAGGTCTAAAAATCTTCCTTTCCCTGATTTGCCCTTTTCCTCCCCAGAACCATACACACACAAAAAAATAATGTCTAGAAGTCTGGATGCTTTCCTGAAGCATTTAATAATACTGAGGACATGAAATACTCCACTGAGTCCTCTGGGAAACATACAATTAGAGGGATGAAAATACCTTCCATGAATGACTGAGCTTCTGAAACAGTGCGAGTAATTAAAATGCTATACAGGACAGAGCTGAAAATCCTTACAGGATTATCAAGGAGGCATTGTTTAAAAGATGTCTTTAGATTGGACACTAGCAGCAGCACTGGGTGCAAGCATTACTCAGAGTTCCTGCTTGGGAGTGGGATATGGCAGATATCACACGCAGTACCTGGTTAGTATCATGTTTTCTTCCATTTTTATCCTTACTGTTCCAGTTTAGAGGAGCTTTTCATATGTATTTCATCCCAAGAGGACTACAGATTGAGTGTGTTTTGGGGGTTTGTTTTTTATTTTTGTGTTGAGGTATTTTGTTGTTGTTGTTATGGGAGGGGGGTGGTTTTGGTTTTGTTTTGTTGGTGGTGGTTTTTTGGTCTTTTTTTTTAAATCAGTCTGTAATGATGCTAGGTTAGGAGTGCAGAGCCAGGCAAGAGACAGCTTTGAAAAGGTGTTCTCTGTGCATTTTCTTGTGTGGTGGTCTTAGTGCACATGTGCATCTGATCTTATCCAGGGATGAGACCAAAGAGCTACCTGCAGACCTGGTTAAATATTTGACACCTAGTTCAAATTTCTAAAGGCATTTTGGCCTGAGAGCTGGGCCCAGGAGACCCTCATGAAGTTCAACAAGGCCACATGCAAGGTCTTGCACCTGGGTCAGAGCAACCCCAAGGATAACTACAGGCTGGGCAGAGAATGCATTGAAAGCAGCCCTGGGGAGAAGGACTTGGGGGTGTTGGTTGATGAGAAAATGAACATGAGTTGACTTCAGTGTGTGCTCACAGTCCAGAAAGCCAACTGTATCCTGGGCTGCATCAAAAGGAGCGTGACCAGCAGGTCGAAGGAGGTGATCCTGCCCCTCT
>JANHGB010019884.1:0-23979 GCA_026283785.1 Coracopsis vasa
GAGTGCACTGCGCCAGTGCGGGCTCGGGGCGGCCGGGGTCCAGTAGGTGGGCGCTGAGGGCAGCGGCCGTTTAGGCGCCTGGGGTTTATCCGAGCGGCTTGGTCGGGCCCGGTGAGGGTGTTTCGTCCTCAGTTTCCAGGCAGAGTGGAAAGTTATACCTGATGATATCCATCCTGCCGAGGCTCGCTGTCTGCCCTGGGTTCGCGGCTCTGCCTCTGAAACCGCTGCGCAGCGGTTCCTTAGGCACCCGCTTAGCCCCGGCAGCCGTCTGTACCGCTGTCTTTGCTTGTTTGGCGTCTGCGGCAGGCCTGCATGGTTATCTCTCAGGAAATAAGCGCCCTTTTCTCTAGAAACAGCGAGATTATTCACTTGCAACAATAGTCTTTGGGTCACTTCTATGAAATCAACTTTATATGTAAACCTGTAATGCTACAGAAGTTATTTGAAACAGTATGTATTTTCATGGAATGGTTTGGGTTGGAAGGGACTTAAAAGATCATCCAGTTCCAACCCCTTGCCATGGGCAGGGACACCTTACACTAGACAAGGTTGCTCAAAGCCCCATCCAGCCTGACCTTTTTGACATTTTACAGTGCTCTTTCACAAATGAGGGAAAAGAATCTAAACCAAAAATTCTCTTTAATAACTTGTAGTTAGTAAAAGTTGTGCTTTTCCTCTGTTAAGTTAGCCATGTGTTTTATTTATGTGTGCTTCAAATACATTAGCGCTAGACAGGTATTACAAAACTGAACTGTGGTTTGAATTTAACAAGGAATAGCAGAAATAAACTGTGCTAAGTTAGTGAGATAGAAATTTTAGGGAAGAATTCTGCAATCGGCATTTTTCATGAGGTAAAAAAGTACATGCACGTCACCTCTGGTATATCCAGACTGAATAAGTCAGCTTTCCCATGCCATTTTAATACTATTTATGTGCTCTTGGAGAATTAAACTGAAGAGCTCTTCTAAACTTGATATATGTATATCCTAATTTTCCTACACATAAGCTGTAAAATATTTTTAATAAAGTTTTTTGTATTAGAATTTTATGTTTCTCTGATTTTGTAGATTTTGCAAACTCAGGATTTTTACTCAGGGTACTTAGCACATTTGTTTTAGAGTAAAACCGGCAAATACAGATCTGTTTAGAAACAGAGAGAAAATAGCAAATGACATTTTTAAGTAGCATTTATTTAATTGCTTAGGAAGGTATTTTTCTGTGATCACAGATCAGTTGCTACACATCCTATTGTAAGATCTGTGGTGTGTAAGAAACACGTGCTTGCCCTGAGAAGTGTAAGTTCTCTGAAGAAAAAAAAGTTTGGTATTAGATTTTTTTTATTATACTTCCTGACAGTAGATTTGCCCTTTGGTTCCATGAATTTGCCAAGACTTGTGGTAAAATCACATGAAGCTTGGAATATTTATGCTGACTTGGAAAACTCCTCTCCAGTCTGAATTAATGACTGAATAAATAATACTGGTTTTCACTTTTTTTGTAATGAAAGTTTTTCTTATGTAATATACCTTATGTTACATCTGGCATCTGGTTTGTTTCTTTAATTTGTGCTGGCTGAATTGTGTGTGTGAAAACTGATTTTAGACCTAGTCTAGCATTGTTCCTTCATCATGGGTCATGTTTAACTACAGCTATATGGGTTGAACCATCAAACCACCAAGAATCATCTTGCGGCTGTTAACAGCAGCCATAAAATAATAAACTAGTTAATTTACTGTTGTGGGGACTTATGCTGCCAGTTGATGTAAAGGAGCTAGCAGTACATTGCTGTCAGTTCTGTCTGAGGCTCTTACTGCTGTGGGAGATAACGTGCAGTCTGAGGTAAGCTCTGAGCATAATAAATAGCTTTTTCCCCTTTGATCCTGCTACATCAATTGCTTACCAGATTCTGCCTGTGTTGGTTTGGTGGTGTTAGCCAAATGTGGGGAGATCTGATGGCAACAGATTGCCAAGAATGACACACGTGTTTTCTGAGTGAAAATAACACTAGGTGTAGTAAAGGTTGATTTAAAATGTTAATTATTAATAACCCTGATTAATTAGTAAGCTTGAAAGTCTTACAATAAGATGTGTAGCAACTGATCTTAATCAGCTGACTGGCTATAAGTAAATTGCATTTCTTGTGTTTTAAAGGAAATTCGACATAAATCCAGTGACTACCCTCACAGAGTTGCGAAATACCCAGAAAACAGAAATCGGAACAGATACAGAGATGTTAGTCCATGTAAGTATTTTTTCTGTAATTATTGCAGTAAACTTTCTAGACTTTTTGTTTATGTGGTCATCGTAAGTTTTGTATTGATTGTTTTATCTCTGTAGACATGAAGCCTATGCTAAATATGTTTTTTGTAACACATTAACAGAAGGGAGAAAAGTGTGCTGGTTAAACCATTGCACTGAATAGTGAATGAGAGGTGATTGAAAATCATAGTTATTAGTATATACATCAGTGTTTGTGAGCTGCAAGGTAATGTTTTTAAGATATTCATAAGGCAATATTAAATAATTTTCTTATCTGTAAAAAAAAATCAACATATGCTGAGCACAGAAATTAAGTTAATAAGCTTTGACTAACAGTTTCTTTTTGGGCTAAGTGATCCTGTGCATTTATAAGACTGGATAAATTTTCTAAATCAAGTAGATTAGGTATGGAGTACTTCGTATTTTACTAACTGCCATGAAATGGCCTTTGTGACATAAGGATCTTGCATCTCAGGTGAAGACAGCTTTTTTCTGTTGCCAGCTTCTTTGCTACTGAGGTGTTGTGGACTTTTCTTTTGACATTTCAGCGTTTACTTTAGAAACTGGAATCCTAAATTGTTATAAAAAAACATGGAAGCAAAAGATTACCGATATGTAGTTACAGTTGGAGAAAGCTATTGTAAATCATGTTCAAAAGGACTTGGAGGGGGGAACTAGTACAGCCTTAATTTTTCTACAAAATATTGAAGTTGAAACAGGTAAATGTTCGTGTGTTCTTTAGCACAAAGTTTCACAGAGCACCAAAGGCTCATAAAAGCCTTCTTGTTACTGATCAAGAACTTTTGCAGGGTTGCTGGTGTATTGGGGCTTTTCGGTTGAGACCCTAATCTGAATACCTGTTGTAAGATTTGGGAAGTGCTGAACTCCTTGTTTCCAGTTGAAAGTTGTGGTAAAACAGCGTGTGCGTAGCACTTCTCGAAATGCCACGGACAGGGTCTTGTGTTGAGTCACACTGGTCAAATGCAGTGCTGCGTGCTGCTCATCAGACTGCTGCCAGAAGGCAGACTTGCCTTGTAGATTCACACCAAAGGGGTCTAGTCTGGCTTAATGCTGAATCTCAGTACTGCACTCACAGCCTTTTTGCTGTGTCTGCAGGGTATTCCCCAGTATGGCTAGTTTGAAAAGCGTACAGGTCTGAAGAAGATGTCTCAAATTAGTCAAAGCTTAATAAGTTATGCTTGTATGCTCATTACAGGGAGATAGGGTTCTGCTGGGCCTTTGTTGGTCTATGCAGAGGTACTTACATGTCCCAGGTTTGCTGTCCTGTTGCAGCGCAGCATTAGCATCTTACCGGTGGTAAAATAGATTATGTTGTAAATGCTTTCTGTTTCATACCTAAATTGGGATGGGAGTTACAAGAAGAGAAATTGGATTTGAACCCATGAGACCCAAGTTCTGTTCCTGGGTCCAACGTTCTATACAGCTTCTGTGGCAGAATCTGTTACAATAGTGAAGAGCACCAAACAGCTCTGCCTGGGCCACGGCAAAGCCTGCTTCTGAAATGCTTGTTGAGCCAGGAGGAAATTAATTATGTCATTGTATTAATCTCTGGACCCTGTGCAAGAGCAGAGAGGCACTTAGATAAAATCTAGCTTTAAAGTAGGAGTTGGGCTCAGGAAGGGGTTATAGTCATTACATGCTGGTTGACATGAAGTATAACACGATGACTGAACTAAGATGTTGAACTATGCAAAGCACATGTCTGTTTTTAGCATTTATAAAAGAAAGAAGGTTTGAATTTGGCACCAAGATAGTCTGCAGAGCTGGACACTAGGAGCAAGGCTGTACAAGGAGGACAGAGCAAAACACTGTGTTCAAGCTAATTCCCATTGAATTTTACATCTGTGTATTTTCAAATATGACTCATAATTGTTTCTGTAACAATGGTGAGAGTTGGGAAGAAAAATACACCTGGGGAGAATACATGATAAATAACATTGCAAGATAGCACTAGTTCAGTTTCAAAGCAACTGGGGTAAAGGCTGTGCAGTTTGGTCACTGTGGTGAGTGCATCTAATTGTGGGTAGTACGCAAGGAATTAGTGTTGCAGAAGTGCAAGACAGCTCAGTCTTAAACAATCTTAACATCTTGGTCCTTCACTTTGTGAATTTTACTGCTCTCTAACAGTGTTTAAAAGAAAAATGGATGTTGATACTGATAATATTCTCTGAGAGTCAAAGGCCCTCAGAACTAGCAGTTAAGCTTTTAAAATCTAGCTACTTAAACATATTGTAAGATGTAAGATATAATTTAATGAAAATGTTTTGTTTCTCCATAGCGGTGAAAAAATGGTTTGTTTAGATAGCAGCCAAGCAAGTCTAAAATCTGAGGTGATATGTCTGCAAGAGGAATTGCAGAGATTATTCTGTCCTATTGGTAGATGTCAATTACAAGTGCAAATTAAAATGCATTGGGTTGATTTGCCACATTTCAACCATAATACACAGGACAGGTATACTGACGCCAATTCGTGTCCGTTACGTGCATTTCTAGAGAAAAGTTGATTTCTGTTGGCAGAGGAAGGCTCATCATCTTTGCCCACTGCAGTTGAGTTTCACATTGTCTCGAGTTGCATAAATATTTTTGTTAGTGTCCAGTTTTGTTGGTTAAAGAGTTATGGTCTGTATAAGTTTGGTTGGGTGAAAGCCCTCAAGAGTTACTGCCTAGCCAAAAATAATAAGAGTCTAGCAGTTTGCTATTAATCTAGAATAGGGAGCAGAATATTTTGGCTACCTAGTACTACTGAAACAGGAAGTTAATCTGAAATAGGTTTGGTTTGACAGCCAGTCATTTCCTGACAGATGAGACCATTTCTCAGAAAACATTGTTAAGAGAGGAAAATAACTTGCAAGATTATTCTTCTTCAGTGATAATTTTAATGAAACTCTAAGATTTTTGCTACTACTTTCCTTCTAAATCTTATCCTTAGTTGATATCGGAGGTGTCTGGTGTCTCAGATTGACTGTAAACACCTTTAGAGGTCTGCTTACTCTGCTCTCAGATTTAGAGGCAAGAAGGAAATCCCCTTGGCAAAATTAGCAGGATTTATTATTTCTTTTACCTTTTGCTTCTGGAAGGTAGGTGGGGGTTTACGCACCTACCTAGTTTTTATCTTTAGCTTTCCTTTGTCGTGTGGTATGTAGCCCAATATCTTAGGTCATCTGGACATTTTCACCTCATAGATCACATGGCTGTTGGAGGATCTTGAGAAGTAGTGATTGCTCTTGCTTTCTTCCTTTGGCCATTAGTAAACTTCGAGTTGAAGCTTTCGATCATCAGCTTACAGTTGTCACAGAGTATATGCCAGGGAGAGAGGAATATGAAGAGTATTGTGCTTTTCAGGGAACAGAGCTGGGAGGGGATGGGTTTGCACATAGTGCTGATTAATTGTCATTGCCAAAATGTTCCCTTTCTGTCCTGCATTTGTTCTGTGGATGTACTGAGAACAGAGAGTTGTTCTGTCCAATATAAGCCTATTGCACTTCTCGTTGTTCATCTTAGAAGCTGGCATTAATGATTTTTATGATGTTATCTAATGATTCTCTAAAATATCTTGTTACCAGAAACATGGTATAAATAAACTCAACATGATGCTTTTGGTGATACTTCTTTCTTCAGGGCTGGAGGAGAAGTTTATAGCACGCACTGATGTAAACTTTACTGTATCTTAGGGTTTTTTTCACAGTCCTGCTTGAAAGTGTAAGGATCCTGTGCAGTATTTATGCATATGTTTCAGTTATGAGTGAGGTCATGCTCTGTCCCTGGCAGTGTTGCAAGGCTTTGAGCAACCTGGTGTAGTGGAAGGTGTCCCTGCCTGTGGTTTGGAACTAGATGATCTTGTAAGATCCCTTCCAACCCAAACCATGCTGAGATCGATATGATGGCATTCATTGCGCACAGCCAGTAGCAGGGTGGGGAAAAGTCACATTGCCTTTCCTTTGCCTTAGGCTACCTCTGAAACTTGAAACTGTACATCTGGTGACAAAATATTGTGATTTGAATAATTTAGCAGCTCAGACTAGATTTAGATTTAGATCAGTGAAATGAAGGGGATTTGCTGGTAGGCAGAAAAGGGTCAGACTGGGTCATTGGGATGGCTTATGGCTACATGTTTTATTTATGACTTTCTTTAATCCACTATGTAACATTTCACCCTTCTTTGTTGTTAATAGCTTTGTATTTAGGGAGCCAGAGACATCTCTTGGAGAAAAGTTTAAGTTATACAGTGGTCTCACTTCTAGAAACACAGTTGTTTTCAAATATAAACCTGTCATTAACCAACTGCAAGAGCTGTATGATGTAAAATACCTTACATTTCATATCTCAGTTTAACCGGATATGTCATTATCTTTTTAACAGAGAGTGGGCAAATTGATGTGTAATGTGAAGTCTTGGGCTTGTTTGAGACATGGGGAGTGTTGTCAATGATATCAGTGGGACAGGGTTTCATTTGAAGGGGGTGATAAGACTGTGCTTATTGGACAGGGTCATTCTGGGGGTAGTTTCCTTAGCGTAGAAGCCAGAATGAGAAGCATTTTTAGGGTTTCCATTTCCTTTTCAGGCTGCAGTTTGTTGAAATAGGGAAATTAGCACTTCAGAAAATGAGTACTGTCTGATAATATTTTAGTTGTTATGGGCATGGCAACATTTAAGATAAATCTTTAAGATAGGAGGGTTTAAGATAGGTTTATCATTCATATAAATCTGAAGTACTTTGTAACTGGAAATGTTTTACATACGGGAAATATGTTACAGCTAACTTGGTGTCAAAAGTTGGCTTGCTTCATCTAATTCAGAAGCAAGCCAAGGCTTGAATGAGGTTTCTGGGTCATTGTGTCCTTTAGGAACCTTTTTCCCTTGAAAGAAGAGAAGTCAATATATTCTAGTGGCAGTGTTTGTCTTGTGGAGTGTATGCCAGTGTGTTTGTAGCATCGCCTGTTTCAGTTGGGGCAAGGAGGGAGGCTGTCCATGCTTAGAATTAGTTGTTAAGAGGGCTTTAAAAAAGCTTTGTAGTGAATTACAAAGAATGTTTACAAATAATGCTGTGTAAACATGAAAAATAAATGGAATTTATAACAAAGAAAATGCGAGGCTGCAAATGAGTGTAAGGATTACAGTAGGAAGCTTCACAGTGGCCAGGGCAGTTATCTCCTACTGGCAGCAATACAGCAGCTGCTGCTGGGTGATGAAACTGTTAACAGCGCTTTGCTTACGTCATCTTTCCGAGAACAGGAGTACCGGTATGTGTGATTTACTATAACAAGATCTTAAGTTTTTCCTGTTGGCAAATGACATGTAATATTTACAAAGGACTTGGTTTCTCTCCAGTAGAAACATTTCAGATAAAGTGATACATGAAAGGAAAAAGTAACACTTTCCTATCCAGACAAAATAATGCAAGGAGACTTTATTTTAAAATGCACGTGTCTAAATTTTACTGTGTCTTGGCTTTGATAATATTTTTCTCCTTATACAGAGGTATCGTAAATTGTTTTAAGACTCCTGAAAGTCAAGATGGTGTTGCCTTACAGCTGGAATGCTAATGAAAACAGATTAAACCAGTAACTTTCTCATACTTTTATATTAAGAATAGTTTTTCAGCATATTTCTGTTCTCTGCACATTTGTGACTGCGTATAAAAGCTAGCAGCTAAAGGAGGTAGGTTAGCAACCCAAATCTCAGCTCTTAAAATATATATGTAATAATCTACTGTTGACTTCTTTCCTTGAATCCAGCCAAGATCCTCTTTTGACAGTTGCCAATAGCAGATAGATGAGGGAGAGTATAAAAGCAGATCAAGACACAGTAAATGTACTTTTCCCAGATTTCCAAACATATGGAAAGTATTTATAAAGTCTTTTGAGCAGTTCATAGAACAAGAGTCTAATTCAGTAACTATTTTTTGATTCCCATCAGCTTTTTGCCCAACTGTGGTCATATTCATGGATTTCTCAGATAAGCCTTGTGCTGCATACACTGGCTGTGGTACAGGGACTCAGTCTGAGCTCAGCTGTCACAGCTGCACTGAATATGATACTTGGAAAAGTGTGCTGGCATTCTAACGTCAGCTGTGTTATCAGTCTGTAGGCCAAATGAGTTTTGTGAGTTAGACCAGGTAAATGTAGATTAAAAACTGGCATTGCACTGTAATTCACGCACAGCTGTGTCAGGTTCTTTATGGAATCTCTTCCATCACTTTCTGAAAGGTGTAGAAGTCTCTTAAATTCATTTGAGTTTGCTGTTTTTTATTTACTCACAAGCAGTCTGTCTAGGCAGTTGAGATTTGGAGGTTTACAGTCAGTCTCATTTTCCTGGCATGCAGTTATGTACAAATTTTAAACTGAAAGTGCAGTTTATTTAATACAGTTCTAATAAATGGCTGAAGGATTACTTACTGTGAGCAAGTCTGATTACCTCAGTGGCTCCTAGAGGGTGATAAATCAGATACTAAAAGATTCTAGGAACAGCCACAGTGATTTTTTTATTATGCAGTGTTTTAGTACAACACTCTGATAATCTTTCTCATATTAATGTTAGAATTTTAAATGGAGTCCTTTGTTTGCCTCTGCTATAAATAGGGGAATTTTCTGTCTTGCCTGTGTAATTGTGATGAGAGACTGAAACAGAGTAATTAGATTAGGCTTCATTTAACTGAAACATTTGTTGAAAAGGTACATTTTGCATGTGTCCCTTCTGTAGTATCCTTAATTTGTATAGTATTAAACAATAAATTACAGGGAAAATTAAATTGATCAAAGCTTGGTTTGAATTATTTCAAGTAGATTTATTTGGGTTTTTAAGCTATGTAAGTTTAAGTCTATGATTCTACCTCAATCTGTGAAACTTAAAAAAATCTCAGAATTCTGAACTTAAAGGAAATCATGCAGTGGAGTAACCTGGTGTGATAGGACAGAGTGTGGGTTGTGGTGCTGTTGTGTTGAGGAAATGCAACTTTCGAAGGGTTGCTGTGAGCATCTTTTGGCATGTATGGGAGGGTTGTTTTGATTGGGTTTTCTTTTCCAGAAAACTGAATGTTACAAGTTTTCTGAGCAGCTTCTATTAAAAGCTAACAGAAATTACTCTGATGGAAGGCTGAGGGAGCATGAGACAGGCAATTATTATAGTTACATGAGAAATTAGTTTCATGTATATTTGTAGTTTGGCATTCAGTTACTACTTCTGAGTTTACTTATAATTGCTTGTCAAACCTAAATTTGCCTGTTTGTTAGAGAGTATTCATCAAGATGGATGCATCATTAATTCTTTATTTTCTTTGAATTATAGATGATCATAGTCGTGTAAAACTGCAGAATGCCGAGAATGATTATATCAATGCCAGCCTAGTGGTCATAGAAGAAGCTCAGAGATGCTATATTTTAACACAGGTAGGTAGTACTATGTTATTACAGAGATTGAGAATCTGGGGGAGGGGGCTTGTACAGTTGTAGTTTGTATTTGGATGATTCCTTGTCTCTGTGAATTACATGTATTTCATATTAACTGCCTGTTTGATCTAGTTGTGAACACATTATTTTGTATTTTAAGAAAAATTTAAAGGGAATATTTAATTATGAATAATATACTTGCATATAAAGCTTTTCAAGTATTTCTTGCTGTTTTGTTCACTTCTTTTGGAAATAGGTTACAACAATACTTTTACTCTTTATTTCATCTTGTACTTTCTGAGCATGCCTGCAGTAGCTTTTCTCCTAAGAGCACAAGATTATTAATGCCCAGGCTGAAACATTACTTCGCTGAGTTGTTACTGTTTTTTTTGGGGTTGTTTTGTTTTTTAAGTACTGGACTGGTCTGTGCAGTGTGGTTGCTTTCTTGCCTGTCATTTCTGACATTCTATTAATAATTTGTTTAAACTTTTCAGAGGAAGGCTTTTTCCTGTTCCACACAGTGAACTATTTAACTGTATTCAAACACTGCTTACTTATACATACTTATGCCTGTTTTTTTTTTTCCTTTACTACACAGGGTCCACTACCTAATACATGTTGTCATTTTTGGTTAATGGTATGGCAGCAACAAACCAAAGCAGTTGTTATGCTGAACAGAATTGTTGAAAAAGAATCGGTAAGTAATACTAGATCTAAAGTTGCAAAGTAATCTACGTAATTCTACTACAGTTAAGCAGTGATTGTTATGCTAAAAGAGTGGTCGAACTTTCTCACCGGTGTACAACATAACGTGTGTTTAATATTACATTAAAGTGATGCTTTAAAGCTGAGACACAAAGTTCAGTCTTGCAAAACCAGCATCTAATAAATATGCATTCAGAAACGTGAAAGTAACATCCTGAGAAAGTAGGATGTACAGTTTGAAACAAGGTGGAGTAGAAGCAGTGTAAGATGCTCTAGAACAAAACAGAAGATGGGAAAACAAGCTTGAATTAAGTATTTTTAGATTGTTTTTCCTGCATCTTATCAGAGTTGTATATTTATCCTGCAGTGATCTTAACTGTTTGTGACTATGGATGCAAGCTGCTGCCCAGCAACTGTCAAACTGATCTAGTTACTTAAAGCTGGTGGTATATGTGCAAATACACAAATCTTCTGTTACGATGTAGTTTTTCTGCTAATATGCCTAAAACCACTGTGGATTTTAGTTACAAATGCATGTTGCTTGATATTTATGGTTCTTTTTCAGAGTAGATTTGTTAGTGAAAAGATTTTGAGTCTATTAAAAACTTGCTTATTTTCTCATGCAGAAATTACCCTCAGGAAGTTTGAGTGCAGGGCAAGAGGAGTAAAAGGCAAGGGACAGTCTTGCATTACTTTGTTAGTTCATTTTTTTGTTTCACAAGAATCTTGCAGTACTGAGCAAGCCTTGGGAAAACTGGGTGTCTTACATCAGTTATGTAAATCTGCAGATGTGCACATTGGAAATGGAAGGGGGAGATGTTGAAATAGCTGAGTAAAGATCTCTGTTCACTGTATAGAATGGGGTGGAGAAGGGAAAAGGGTTAAGGTATATCTTAACATGCTAACCTTGTGATGAAAGAAAGCACAAACAGATAAATCTGGAATGCACAATAGTCATTGAAAGAATTGTAGTAACTTCGCTGTGAACATTACGGACTTGGAGAATTCCTCAAACTGGGAGCAGGTACTCAAGTCTGCTGTATTGATTAATGTGGTCTGAATCTGCTCATGCAAAGGCCAATATTAGGATACTTAACCAGGTTTGTTTAATTTTTATTTTTTTTTCCTCTTTCTGGAAAAACCTCACTTAGGTGAAGTGTGAACAATACTGGCCAACAAAAGAAGAAGAAGTTATGACATTCAGTGAAACAGGTTTCCGTGTGAGGCTAGTATCTGAAGACGTCAAATCGTATTACACAGTACATCTACTGCAATTAGAAAACATCAACGTAAGCTTTTCTCAGTCTGCATAGCTTATGTTCCTGGGCTTAAGTATCTACTGAAAACCGTTTAGCATATGGGCAGTACAGATTTCATTGAGCTTTTACACTGAAAACTTTAATGCACTTTGCTTCGGATAATGTTGAAGATGTATGTGTGGCATGTGAGTGAGCTAGACCTGAATTAATCTATACATTAAAAGAAATAAGAGCTTCTACAGTTTTACACTTATATTTTTCATTTGGTAGTGCCTTAACTTGCTGAATTGTAATTGATAGTAGTGGTGATTCTAAGAGGAGCTGTAAGAAACACCCTACAAGGAGGTTCCTAGGAGAAATTCAGATTTCTTTTGAATGTCAGAAATCAGACTCAGTAATTGCTGTTTGGTTTTGGTTTGGGTTGTTTTGGGTTTTTTTTTGTTTGGCTGTTTGGTTTTTTTTGTTTGTTTGTTTTTTGTTGAGTTTTTCTGTTTGTTTGTTTTTTTTAATGGAACTTTAGTTTTCCATATAATTCAGTCCAGGTATCTTAAGGTTTTTGGGGGAGGGGTGATTACCACCTTTAGATAGGTAACTTTATCTCCTCTTGCTTACCTCCCCTTTTGCTCCACAGGACCAACCATCCTTTTCTCTTAAAAATTAAGCACTTTGACAATTTAATCAAGCTAAGCTCAAAAAAATTGTTCCTGGCCTGAGCTTGGGTTGGAATTTGCTGCTTCTGTTTCAGAGCTGAAGACAGAATTGAAGAGCTTGTCTGTTTGTTCCAGCTATGTCTTGTAAGATATTCTCTCTCCCTATAAACCTTGCCTTATATTAATTGAAAGTGCTACTATGGCAAGTTTTATTCAAGGTTTTCTTGTCAGTGGATTTGGGAAAGGAAAGCTTGAAGATGTTCCTTTGCATGTTTTTTTATACGTTAATTAACGCTGATATATTTGCTCAAAATTATTTGAATTTATAGTAACTATTAATGGTATTTTGAGACGTTTGTTGATTTGAAACCTCCCTCATAAGATCAACATGGTAAAACATGACAAGTTGTTCCTTGGGCTACTCAGTGTAAGAAGAGCTTTATGAAATTCTGTCCTACTGATATGGAGAAATTCTGCGTAGTTGTTTGGTTTTTGACAGTGAAGGCAAAGAAAAAAGGAGTAGTGCTTCCAAGCCAGTGCTTGAGAAACAGTAACTTTCCTTTTTGGAAAGCTAAGGCAATTTTTCCTAAGTACCGAAAAGACTTCTCTGTGGAATGCTTCTTTCTGGCTGATGTTGGCCCCCCTAATCTTAAATTTCCTATTTTTGAAGGATGCTATTTTTATTCTGTGTGTATGTTTGGACATAATGTTAACTGGAAAATGCAGAAATCCCTTGAGGAACAGTACAACATGTGCTATAGTGGGCTTTGGAGCTGGAGCTATTGAGCAGTTAAATTTCTTGGTTTGCTTTGGAATGTTCATGCAGGTCCATCTGTGCTGTACAGAGTTTGTGTGTCATGTAAACCAGTTTCACAAACACTTAGCAAATTTACTGTACTGATTTTTACTTTAATGCCCTAGTGCTTCTGTAAAGGTCCATGAATATTAACTCCAAAAAATAGTTTTTATATGGAACAGTTACAAGAAGTAGAACATACTTGGTTACTCAAACAGAAAAACTACATAGTTTCTAGAACAACACTGTGGATGTTAAGTGCAGTCTTCTGTAAGAATTTGATAATTATACCATAAAATTTGTGGGAAATGAATATTGACAGTATTGTGAAATGTGAGCTTAACTATGTTTATATAAGTTCTTCTGGAGGGGATGTTGGTGGAGGCAGGGCAGTAAGACATTTAGCCGCTTGATGCCTGGACCATAAGATGAGTCATGAACAAAACACACTTTGAATTCCAAGGATACTTAAATTTTAGTATTTCCTTGAAAACAGAGAGAACTAGAATTATCTTTACAAGACAACCACCCTGAGCTAAAGTAAATTTGTGTTACTACAACAAATCTCTGTAATACAAATCTCTGCAAAATACATATGTATGATGAGTGAAGTGCTTGTTTAATGTTTGATTGGATATTTGGTTGCTTTTGGTGGTGGTGGTTTTGTTCTGTTAAAGGCCAGTTAGAAGTAAAGGTGGAACTTGCCGGGGGGAGCAGTGTTGGGTTTTTCTATGATTAGATTGAAGCATTTGGCGGTTTGATTTGTTTATATTTGTTCTAGGCAAACAGTTGTTTTTTGCTGTTGGGACTAGTGTAGTCCAGTAAAGCTTTGGAGAGGAGATTTGGGTGGATTGGAGAGGAGAGGTGGGTTTGGTATCTTTCCAAAAGTTTTGAAAATATTTCTAATGTGCTTTGTCTTACTGGTGGTTATTTCATAATTTCCTATTTTTTGCCTGACCCAGTCTGCATTTTAGAATACAGAAACTTAGGGCTGCCTTTCCACTGTGGTTCACAGGATATACTCCCATCGTTTTGTTGGTGACAGTTCTCAGCTCTTCTGAAAGTTGACCACTGCTCTCTGTTGCAGTTGCAAAGACTGACTGTGAAGGCTTCCACAAACCCTTGCCTCTGTTTGAAGATAGGGCAGAAGGAAAATACTGTGCTTGTGTCAGAAGTTCATAATCATTTATACATGAACCTATTGCACGTCTGGGATTTGAAGCAAAGTCTCCTGGGGTACTGGAGAGGTGACAGATGTTTATGAGAGCCTTCTGTTAAATCTGTAACGTAATCTGACTGAATGGGGTTGCTAAGTTTTGAGACAGTGTCATGGGAGAATTGTTAGGTACTAACATAACTTCTGGAAGACTCTACCTTGTGTTGAATGTGTATTTTTGTATTACTCTTTATTGCTGCTTTTAGCTTTTCTTGTCACAAATATAAGTACTTGTCTTTAGATTAGGAAAACTTTTGTTTTCAGTGCTTTCTGATGCAGCAACTCAGATAGCTAGGAGAAAGATATAATATGACGCGTAATGAATGCTTATAAGCAAAATCTCAGTACTAATGTAGCAGGGAATTCAGGGAAGGTATGGCGTGGCAAGTGAGTACTTGAGGGAAATCAGGGATTAACTAGGTGAGGAAATTGAGCAGTGGAAAGGAATTGAAATTGCCAAAGGAGCCTTGGTGTATCTCAGACTAGGTTCCTAGAAATAAGAATAAAGCAACTGAAAGAGAGGTTTGGAAAGAAAATATTTACTGGAGGAGGAAGGACTAGAAGAAATGAATTAGATTTGATGTGACACTGGTGGTATGATACTTTAGAGTAAGGACCATTAATAAATCCCAAATAGAATCTTGAGTCCTCTGCTAATAGTCAATACTTGGAAAAACCCATTAGCAGAATGGATTCTCAGTGTAGCCCCAGGCCTCTGTGAGGCCATTGCTGTCAGACTGAGGTGACACAAGAGTGCTTAGTGGCCCTCACTGTCTGGTCCTGTGGATGAACCAGGAAGCGATGGTCTAGTTCAAGAAGATAAGATTTACTTTGGTGCTAGTTTATAATGTCCAAAATGTTAAATGTTGTTTGTGGAGGTAAGCAATCTAATGGCAAGCGATGTTCTGGAATCTGGTGGTACCTTTGTATGTGGATGTGTATATGTACGTAATTCCTATAGTGTTTTGAAGAGATTTCTGAAACATGGGGTACGCTTGCTTTTAAACTTGTAGGTTGTCCTCATATCACTTTGTCAGACTGCAACAGAGATTAATTTTGGTCTTTATGATCGCAGAAATAAGGCTGAGATGTAGGAAAGGTATGAACGTCGAATAGGGAAGGAGAACCCAGGCTTACTTGAAAGTCAAGTGTTCTGCAGCTTCAGTGGGTATAGCTATTACCACGTTGACTTAAAAAAATATGCACTAGTTTGTGAAAAAACTCAGGATGTTTGTGAGGATTATTTGGCCCAGTTATCATCCTTTCCATTTTTATGTACATATTTGAAAACCATGTTGCCAAGCATTAGAGTGAGCAAATAGAAGAAGTTGTGGTAAGAGTTAATTTAAGATTTTGAATTTCAGTGCTTAGAATACTGTCCTTACAGCATGCTCATTCTGATATGATCAAATTAGTAGTTAATGCACTTAAGGCATGATCATTAAATACAGGACCACTAGGTGGTTGTAAATGCATTTTATGCCTTCATATGTTAGGCCATTTCAGTAGTGCTTAAACTGTGAAATGAAGGAGTTTATAAGGAGTGTGTGAAATTTGACAGACCAGCATTTCACCTGTTTTACTTCACACTGAAGGCATCAACTTCCTTTGAGTGTTTTGGTAGTATTTTATTCCACATTCATACTCTCAGGCAACTGAACAACCTAAAGTCGTTCTAAGATTTGTGCACATTTTTGTTTTGAGTGGTTGGATAGTCAGTGTAAAAAGGTTCTTGTTTTGAGACAAGTTAATCTAATGGCATCGTATTGTTTTTCTGCTCAAGTCCTCATGTGGATGTCTGCTTGTAACCTGGAGCATGGCTTGTGGTTTGATCATCCTCTGATGATGCTGTTAGTGGGGATTGCCAGCAAGCAGTGGAGAACTGTACAGTGTGGTGGTAACTTCATCAGTTGTAGCTATGTTGGTTATTTACTGACAGCTTATCCCAGTAGTTCATGAAACTTTCACTAGAATGGTTTGCCCCATTTTCTTGGAAAGTTGTTTGTTTAAATGGTGTCCCATGATTATTCAATGATTTTTATTTTTGGTAGGTAGTCTTAGGGGATAAATCTTGGAAGAATATCTTGTGGCTCTAATAGAATAAGCTGTTCCCTGTTAGAACATAGGGAAAATTTTATATTACTCCTTGGCTGGTGAAGTCCAGCTCTTTTTCTTTAAATTATTATCTAGGCTCCTGATAACACTTTAAATAAAATTAGTTGTTCTTTAAATTTGAATTTCTGTCCACTGACAGTTGTGAATCCTTAGCAAGCCAAACTTTTTCTCATTACAGCCCTGCATCACTTCATTTAAGTGATAGCTGTGGTATGCAGCTCAGTGACAGGGGAGGCCTTTAAGAAAGGGTGGTACAGATGCTCACACAAAGCCATTATTTCAGCTGTACAGATGACTGCCAAGCACCACTTGAAAGAGCCATTCTGTTTAAGAGAGAAAATGTGGGAGGTTTGAAATATTTGAATGGGATTTGACCATATGATTAGAAACTGCAGGTTCAAAGGCGATCAGCCAGTTCCGGGGCACTGACATGGCACTCCCGGAGAAAGATGAAGAGATGTGGTATTTTTAAACTGGGCTAAAGGGATGGGAAATTGTGGGATGGATAAAGCCTTCTTACAGTATGGGAAGGAAGAAGAAAGTAATTCTGTGGGCTAAAGCCAAATGAGATGTACAACAGCACTGTTTAATCTATCCTTTAGAAATACCTGGTTTTGGATTAGTGTATGAGCTGGGTGACAGTTGGCTGTGTGCTTGAAGCACTACTGTTTCGGGGTCTTTTTAAGAGGAGAATGCTAGTGCTTGAGACAGTATGGAATCTGGGAAAAATGTTTTCTATAGATAAGGGCATTTTTGCCTTGAGGTGTAAGGTGTGAGGTCTTTCATCTGGAATGCTATTTTAAGAATCCTGAGGGGGAGAGTATCAGTTACAATTTCAAAGGATCATTTAGATTCACAAGAACCAAGTTTAACCTTTGGTTTACCTAGTATGTGTGTTCAGCTGATCTCTCCAGTTTTCCTCTTAATTTTGTTTGCAAATTGATGTTTTTCTTACAAATAGAAGAAATTGCTTAAGAGTGTTGCTTTCTTTGAAATTCTGTAATTTCATAAAATCATAAAATAGTTTGGGTTGGAAGGGACCTTGAGATCATCCAGTTCCAACCGTCTGCCACAGGCAGAGGGGCACCTTCCACTAGACCAGGTTGCTCAAAGCCCTGTCTAACCTGGCCTTGAACACTGCCAGGGATAGGGCAGCCACAGCTTCTCTGGGCAACCTGTGCCAGTGCCTCACCATCCTCATGGTGAAGAGCTTCTTCCTTGTGTCTAATTCAAATCTACTCTCTTTCAGCTTAAAGCCATTCCCCTTTGACCTATCTCAACATGCCGTTGTATGTCTACAGCCTGTCTCCAGATTTCTTGTAGGCCTTGTTTAGGAACTGAAAAGCTGCTCTAAGGTCTCTCTGGAGCCTTCTGTTTTCCAGGCTGAACAACCCCAGCTCTCTCAGCCTGTTGTTGTAAAAGAGGTGCTCCAGCCCTTGGGTCATCTTTGTGGCCCTCCTCTGGACTTGTTCAAGCAGGTCCACATCCTTCTTATGTTGTGGGCCCCTGAGATGGATGCAGTACTGCAGGTGGGGCGTCAGTGAGAGCGGACTAAGGGGGAAAATCACCTCCCTTGACCATGCTGGTCACACTCCATTTAATAGAGCCCAGGACATGGGTGGCTTTCTGGGCTGCGAGCACACACTGCTGAGTCATGTTGAGCTTCTTGTCAACCAACACCCCCAAGTTGTTCTCCTCAGGGCTGCTGTCAATCCATCCTCCATCCAGTCTGTATCCATGCTTGGGATTGCCCCAACCCACATGTAGGACCTTGTGCTTGGCCTTGTTGAACTTCATGAGGTTTGTGTTGCCCCCCCTCTGAAGCCTGTCAAGGTCCTTCTGGATGGCATCCCTTCTTTCCAGCGTGTTGACCGCACCTCTCAGCTTGGTGTTATCAGCAAACTTGATAAGGGCACCTCAATCCCACTGTCCATGGCACCAACAAGGATGTTAAACAGCACTGATCCCAGTACTGGTGCCTGAGGAACACCACTCCTCACTGACTTCCACTTGAGTACTGATCCAGATTCCTCATAAAAAATATATCTCCTTTACGATTTTTAAACAAATGGGTAATTTCAGTTGGTTAGTGAGTTAATTCACTAGTTGAAAAAAATAGTACAGAATGCCACTAGGAAGATGTCAGTTGAAAACACGAACTGTTTTTAATGGTTTGCTACAAACAAGAAAAGGCAGTCCCAGTGTATTTATACAATTTAGGCCTCGGTAGATCTTTTTCCTCTTTAAAACCTTACAGTTTACTAGTTTCCAAATACGATAAATCAGATTCTGTTGTCCTTGTTGAGCTCTTAGCCAAAAGACAAAATATTCCTGGAAGAAAACTGTGCATTTGAGTGTGACTTGAGTCATGTAAATACCCACTGCTTTCTTTGAAAGTATTGGCAGTCCTGCAGTATCAGGCGTTGAAGGCAAAAGACAAAATGGAAGAGTATTTTTGTTACTGTGGTAACCATGAACTGGATTATTTTAGTTTCACAAAGGAGTTTCATAAGTTGAAGCAGCTTGAGCAGATGAAAACCAGCAGAATTTATTTGAATTTCATAGCTATATTTTACTGTTGCTGAAAAAAGAAACATAGCTTTTCTGAAATACATCGGTATTTCAAATCTTTTTGTGTTCCAGCTTTGTGGAGATTTATGTAGATTTCTATCTTATATGAAAAGGAAGGTGAAATGAAAGGAAGATAAAAATAACTGAATGTTTCTAAAATTCCTGAACTAAATCAGTGATCAAGTTGTCTAAAAAATCACTGTGGCAAGGAGTAGCATTAACAGCAGGTCTAAAGTGAGTTCCATAAAAATATGATCCAAATTTGTCATCAAAGCCTTTCAGCTATATACTTACTCTCTTGCTGTCATTTCAATGCTTGCAGTTAGTTGGTTGTGTTGGGAGAGGAGTTGCATGGTTCTAAACCTACTGTGTGGTTTTCGGAAGCCTTCTTTCTTACTTACAAAGTGTATGTCCAGCACAAGTCTTGCTAGACATCTGCTCTGTGGGTTCTTACAGGCCTTTTCCAGGAAGCTTCCTGTTTCTCAGTAGTGTGGTTAGTGTAAAGGAGATGCTGATTCCTCCAGATATTAAACCTTGCTCTGAGTGAGAGTGGAGAGTGTTTACAATGCTGACAGATATTTTTTTCAGTCATGTTAATGTTAGCAGTGTCCTTACTGCTGCCAGCTGTTAAGTTGCATTAATAGTAGAAACAGAAGAATATTCGGGAGCAAGTAATAAAGCAAATCAAATATAATATTGGAAGTCTGAGAAGAACCAAAAAATGCGTATGGTAATAATTGCGAAGGGGACGGATGAAAACCTGCTTCAGATTGTGCTGTTGATTGTCATCCAACCTGAAGCAAGTCATTGGATTGTTTGTCTAAATGGGAGGTTTAAAATAGAAGACAGCTATTGATCTTCATTGGGGAAATGTGTGCTAACCAAACAACATTAGAATACTTTCTAGTTGTATTGTTTATTTGGTTTCACTTCTAGAGTGGCGAGTCCAGGATGATCTTTCATTTTCATTATACTACATGGCCAGACTTTGGAGTTCCTGAATCCCCAGCTTCATTCCTGAACTTCCTGTTTAAAGTCAGAGAGTCTGGCTCACTAAGTCCGGAACATGGACCTGCAGTAATTCACTGCAGTGCAGGGATAGGACGTTCTGGCACATTTTCATTAGTAGACACTTTTCTTGTTCTGGTAAGTATTTGGTCACTTTCTCTGTCTCCCCTTTCCTTCTCCTGACACCCTGCATCCCTCCACAGTATGGGCTTTTTGGTCAGGAGGCTTTGCTTGGTGCTAGTGAAAAGTACAGCACAGAGTTAGGTGAAATTCATTTAAATTATAAGATACTTGTCTTCTAGTTTGGTTAGGGCCTCTCAACTTTCTGAAATTTGAATCTTGATATTAGGGTACTGATTTATTTGATTAATACATGATCATTGATTTGTTCATAATAAGCTTTCATTAGATGGTTTGCCTATAAAAACAATTCATCATTTGACATGATGAAACCAAGAAATCATTTGAGATGTTAATTTCATATATAACTAATAGAAACGTAATACAAAGACATTAATTTTTAGATTTAATTTTATTATTAGTTTTTGCAAGTGTTTATTTTTTATATGCTGTCTCCATTCAATGGTAATGACATTGTCAATGTAACTTTCTTTACAGATGGAAAAAAAAGATTCACCTTCTGTAGATATTAAGAAGGTTTTACTGGATATGAGGAAATATCGAATGGGACTTATTCAGACTCCTGATCAACTAAGATTTTCATATATGGCTGTAATAGAAGGAGGAAAACTTATAAAGGGGGATTTAACTATACAGGTAAATGTTTAGCTCTGTATATTTAAGCATAAACAGATTATGTGCTAACTAGTTAAATTGCTAACAGTAGTTAAAAATGTAACTTTATGGGATTTAGATTATTTGGCTTTTTCAGTAGTTGACTAGAAGGCGTTAGAGGGTCTCTGATCAGTGCCTTTTACTAGCTAAACTTTTGATCCTATGTAGTTGTCCCCTCTTAGATAAAATACAACTTCTGTACAAATATTTTGTAAAAAGGTTAAATCGGTATCTTCAACATTGAAAAGCAGAAGTAATGCTCAGTATCACTTTGAAAAGATAGCAAGGATATTTTTAGGATTTCTTAATCTTTGCAATATGTTTTCATACCAGTAAAGTTGCCTGGTGTTACAGAGAACATTTATTAGTACAGTTGCTTTTTGCTTTCCTTTTTTTTTTTTTTTTCATATCCTTTAAGATTTGTGTTACAGTAAGTAGAATCCAGCTCAATGTCATGGGTTTGGAGCAATCAGATTACTAGATCCCACTATTTTATCAGTGTGGCTTGTAGATTTAATAGTAGCTACAGCTGTTTTTGAATGGCTGGGACTGGGTGGGAGGACTGGGAGAAGAGGCTGTGAAAAAGACTCAATTCTGCTTTTATGTGCTAGGGCTTCTTTATTTTGTTGGTTTATCTGCTTCATTCATGATTTTAAGAAATCCCATTTCCTCTTTTCTGTGGTTCTGGCTATTGTCAGAGTCTTTTTGACAAATGTTTCTTGACTTGCTACACAAAGAAATAATTTCACACAACTGCTAATGAGCACCTAGGTAGCGTGTCTGACACCTGTGCCGTATGCCTAAAAGACTGCATGTTTCATCCTAACACTAACAGCAGTTTAGCCTCTTTATTTTCTGGAAGCTGTTTCTGGTGGTAGGAGGGTATTTTCTCTAACAATGTTTTCCTGCTTTGTTTTTTAAAAAGCCATGCTCCAAACTGAGCAGCCCTGGTTCCCACACTTTCCCATTTAGATCACGTGATTTCTTGTTTCTGGATACAAGAGGGCATTGTCAACTCAGAATACTGCTTGTCAGGTTCAAGTGTGTTACTTCTTCATACCAAGAAAATGCCTAAGGCGGCACACTTCTCATTTGTTCTTTGTTTTCTTTTTCTTGTTATGATTGTTCAGATGATCTTTCTTAAACCAGTGTTTTCTGCAGTGCAGGTGGTTGCCTTGGTGCTCTTCTCTTTATGCCTTAGGGTCATGTGCAGAAAATCAATTGGCAGTACTTAATAGGAGTATTTCTTCTTTCAAGGTCAGCTAGATCATTTTTCCCCCCTGTATGGAGGGACAATTGTACTGTTCAGAGAGCGAGAGGTGCTTGCTTCTCTCTGCTAGTGATGGGGAGGGCATGAACTCATTGAACGCTTCTCTAATAGACCATTACTCCAGTGTTCACCTCTGACATTTCCATGGATTTGAGAAGTCAGTAAATGTGTAGACAAACACAATGTATACTTGAGCCTTTACTTGCTGACAGCTAATGAGTGCCTGCAGCTGCAGCACTCATACCAGGGAGGGGCTGAGGAGTCTCTTCCCCTCACTCAGGACCTAGAGAAATATAGAAAGGGATCTTTGTTGGAGAAGATGTATCTTCAGCTAGCAATTTAGTCTTTCTGGTTTTTCCTTGACCTAGTAGTTCCTTTAATCTACTTCTGTGACTGTTCTGTTGGAGGGCATCTTGGGCAAAGAGGGCCTTTGGTGTTAGGGGGATGTTTGAAATATGTTCTCCTTGTCTGCAGAAACGGTGGAAGGAGCTCTCTGAGGAGGACCAAGAGCCAAGTTCTGAGCAGTCTCCTTCACACCCAACCAAAATAACCACAGAGAAGTACAATGGGAACAGCATAGGCCTGGAGAACAAAAACCAAATGGAGAAAACAAATTCTGACCTGTCCAATAAAGTTCAAGATATCACAGATGGAAACACTGAAAGGTAGGCAAGACGAAGAAACTATTTAGAAGGCAGCAGATACTCTCTTAAAAGGCTGAATTATTGTATGTTTCTCATATCATAAGAAAAATGCAAGATCTTTCTTCAGTAGAGGAAAAGGACAGGTGGTATTTGACTGTCTTAATTATTTTAAAAATACAACTTCAGTTACTCCTTGTGATAAAGTTTTTTTTGTTTAAAGGTCAAGAGAAAAAAATTGATGTCTCTAATCAGAGCAGCTCAACCTCATGCTTGAAAGTATTTTCACTGTCAGTGAACTCTCTTTTGCAGTGTGAATTGGGTCCTGAAAGTGCCCAAAATAACCTGACACTGATTTTTTAAATACAATGCTAATACGTCAGAAACCAAAGTTTTATCACTTACCACTTTCTGTATGGTGACTGAAATTGTATTGTTGAAGCCAAATGTTACCTTCCAGTCATGTTAAATCTACCACTGTGAGTACATCTCGGTGGTTTAGCTGTGTCATGTGAATTTGTCCTCCTGAGTGGTAATGCCTCAGCTGTGATCTGCTGTACTGGGAATTACCATCTTAATGGCTGTGCCTTGAGATGCTGTGTCACTCTGGTCTAGTAGCTAAATGTGGATCCGTAACCAGAGACACAGAAACCAGACTGGGCTATGCGGAGCTGTGCAGTTCACAAGAGGAGGCAGAAATCTGTGTCAGTGAGCTGTGCTCTGAGATGAGATGCAGCAGTTCAGTGAAAATAAACTGGAATTCTGAAATGCCAGATGACTTACTGCATGCCCTGATGAGTTTGTCTTTCCATGTCTTTGAGTGTTTTGAAAAGAATGACAGCAGTTCTGTAGATGTTTACAGGAGCCCCTCACAAGCAGGAGGGGTGGCATGGGTGTGAATGTGGTGGTGTGCTGGGTGGAACTTGAACAATCAAAGTGGATTTTCATGTCAAGAGTTATGCTTTCTTAGAGGTAGTGAGGATATTTTTGGAGACACGAATTACAAGGCAGCCCTAATAGTGTAGTAGCCACACATGGCTGATTTGTAGCCTGTGTCCTTGATCAAGATTTGGTTTACAGCCCAAGATGGGTACTATTAAATGTGCATGCAGACATGAGTAGGTTAGAATCCATACCTCAGTAAGGCTGGTGTGAACTCTACATGGGAGCACACACTTAAATACTACAAATGTTTGCACATAGCACTGACACTGCATATAAAAGCAGCCTCCATGCAAAAGATCTCAGATACTGAATGGGGACAGTGATGGGGCTGAGAGACTAAGCT